>JADRCD010229669.1:0-10287 GCA_019843815.1 Montemys delectorum | reverse complement strand
ATTAAAGACATTGAGATGAATCTCAGAATGAGAGCCAAGGAGTTTCACTCTAAAGGAATTAATGTGTAAGCCCAACATCTTAAACACTAAGCCCGTGTATCTCAATGCCTTCCTCCTCTTACAATAATAGATATACAATTTATTATCCTTCTTCACAAAACAAACAAATAAACAAAAAAAACCCAACATGAACAAATCCCTGTTGCCTTCCTCCTCCCCATCCTTGCCACCCCACCCTCTACCACTTATTTCTCCTAGCATTCCCCTACAATGGGGCACAGAACCTTCAGAGTGCTAAGGGCTTTTCCTCCCACTGATGATCAACTTTACAATTATTTACTATGCATATGCTGCCAGAACAATCAGTCCCACCAAATATAGTCCTTAGTTGGTGGTTGAGTCCCTGGGAGCCTTGAAAAAGTCATCTAAATATGTGCACCCCAAATCATCATCCTCCTGCCTCCTCCTCGCTTTTTTCAATTTAATAACTCGTCCTTACCCTCTCTTTTATGTTAGCTTTGTTTTCGTACATTTATTTTTGGTCATTTTACAATGTAATAGTGGCTGTGAAGAAATCTTGTTTCAGAAGAGCTTCTTTGTATATTAAAAACAAATAATGATTGAAGGAACACTGTGTCTTGATGTGTAAACTTTTCTGATACATTCTTTCTACAAATCTAATCTTGGGTGCATTCTAGTAGCAACACCGACTATCTGAGAGTTTACTCAGGATTGTATACCCATGAACCTGTTTCAGTGGATTTGGACTGAAAGAAAACAGAGCATATGTTGACAATTCATAGGTTTGGGTGATGATATGCCCCATATTGTGGTTGAATGAGGCAAACAAATTTACTGTTTTACACTGGATATTCAGTATTATGTAGAGGTCAGCATTTTTTATTATAAATGATTCTGGATCTGTGATAAATTGTACTACAGTGTAGAGAACTGTATATAGAGGAATGACAATGAAGAAATCTTTCATAAAAATACAATGGAAAGATATTTGTCAACAGTTCAAATGAAATTTCCAGTAGTTCTTATTTAGTAAATTATCCATGTTTTTGTGTGTATTATTCCTTTTAAAATACCATGTATTATCATTTGTTTCATTACAGCACATTGAAACAAATATAGCTTGTACTTTGCTGGCATCTGCCCCTCCATCGAACATCTGTTGTCTGTTTTTCTAGTGATACATTTCTCAATTCAATCAACCACCTTCTTCCTTCAGGACATTCTATGTACATGCTCAATTTGCAATTCAATAATGATATTTTGTATATATTTTATTATTACTACCTTCACATGATAAACCCATTCCTAATTTGTTTATGCATTTTTAATCATGTAATCCTCTCCTACTTTCTTTCATTTTTTTCTATTTATTCATTTTATTTTATGTGAATGAATTTTTACAAGTATTTTAATGGTTACTTTATTTATTTACCTTTCAAATGTTATCAACCTTCCAGCATTCCAATATGAAAGCCCCAATCCCAGCCCTCTCTCTCCTGCTTCTAAGAGGGTGCCCACCCACCTACCCACCCTCTCTATCCATACTGCCATAACATTCTGCTGTGTTTTGGCATCAAGCCTTCACAGGACTTAGGGTTTTCCCTCCCATTGATGCCAGATAAGACCATCCTTAGCTACATATGCAGCTAGAACCATGGGTCCCTCCATGTGTACTCTTTGGTTGGTGGTTTAGTCAATGGGAGATCTGGGGTGTCTGGTTGGTTGATATTGTAGTTCTTTCTAAATGGTTGCATGCCCATTCGGCTCCTTCAGTCATTTGTCTAACTCTTCCATTGGGGTCCCTGTGCTCAGTCCAATTGTTGGCTGCAACCTTCTGCACTTATATCTGTAAGAGTCTGGCAGTGCCTCTCAGGAGACATACATAGCAGGACCCTGTCAGCAAGCACTTGGTGGCATCAGCAAGAGTGACTGGGTTTGGTGGATGAATATGGGATGGATCCCCATGACGGGCAGTCTCTGGATGCTCTTTCCTTCAGCCTCTACTCAACTCTTTGCCCCTGTAATTCTTAGGCAGTATAAATTCAGGGTTAAAATTTTGAGAAGTGTGGGTGTCATCCCAGTTTGGTCCTGAGAGCATTGTGATTTCCTGGCATCAAGGACTATCTCTAGACTACTCCCAGTTACTAATCCCCCATTGCTACAAACCTCTGTTGAATTTCATGAAACTATGTTCATCTCCCCCATCTTCTCTCACACCTGACCCTGCCTCCTTTTTTTCACATCCTCATCCTCTCTTCCTCCCAAATCCATCCCAATCTCCACCTCCCATGATTATTTTGTTCCCACTTCTAAGATGGACTGAAGCATCCACACTTTCTTATTCTTTGTTCTTTGGCTTATATGGTATGTGAATTGTAACTTGGGTATTTCAAATTTTTTCCGAATTACTATTTATCTGTGAGTACATACCATGTGTGTTCTTTTGTGACTAGGTTACCTCATATAAGATGATATTTTCTAGTTCCATCCAGTTGTCTGTAAATATCATGGAATCACTGTTTTTAATGGCTAAGTAATTCTCCATGGTATAAATTACCACATTTTCTGTATCCATTCCCCTGTTGAGAGATATCTCAGTTGTTTCCAGCTTCAGGCTACTATAAATAAGGCTGCTATAGACATACTGGAGCATGTCTCCTTGTTACATGTTGGAATAAGTTTTGAGTATATACCATGGAAGGGTATAGCTGAGTCCTCAAGTATTACTATGTACAATTATCTAAGGGACCACCAGAATAATTTCTAGAGTGGTTGTACCAGCTTATAATCCCACCAGCAATGGAGAAGTATTCCTCTTTCTCCACATCCTCACTGGCATCTTCTGTCACCTGAGTTTTTTTTTAATTGGATATATTTCTTTATTTACATTTCAAATATTTTCCCCTTTCCTGGTCTTGCCTTCAGAAACCACCTCCCCTATCCCCTCTTCCCCTGCCACTATGAGGGTGCCTCCCCACATATCTACCCACCCCTATCTTTCTGCCCTGGCATGCCTCTACATTATGACATTGTACATATTCAGGCTCAAGGGACTCTTTTACCACTGATGTCAAAAAGGCTATCCTCTGCCACATATGCAGACAGCACCATGGGTCAAACCATATGTATACTTTGGTTGGTGGTCCAGTTTGAGAGATTTCAGGGGGATCTTCCCTGCTGACACTGTTGCTCCCTCCATGGGGCTGTGAACCCCCTCAGCTCCTTCAGTCCCTTCTACAACTCCTCCACTTTCACTGAGTACATACCAAGTATGTTCTTTTGTGACTGTGTTACTTCATTCAGGATGATATTCTCAAGTTCCAACCATTTGCCTGTAAATTTCAAGATGTCCACATAAAACCAGATACATTGAATCTAATAGAAGAGAAATTGGTGATGTGGAGAAAGAGGAACACTCCTCCATTGCTGGTGGGATTGAAAGCTGGTATAACCACTCTGGAAATCAGTTTGGCAGTTCCTCAGAAAATTGGATACAGTACTACATGAAGACCAAGTTATTCAATTCCTAGACATATACCCACAAGATGCACCAATATGCTTAATTATGAGCATCCTGCAATATGTTCATAGCACCCTTACTAATAATAGCTAGAAGATAGAAAGATCCTCGATGTCCCTCAACAGGAATGCATTTAAAAAATGTAGTACATTTAAACAATGGAGTACTACTCAGGTATTAAAAACAATGACTCCATGAAATTTGTAGGCAAATGCATGGATGTAGAAAATATCATCCCGAGTGAGGGAACCCATTCACAAAAGAACATACATGGTATGTACTCAGTGATAAGTGGATATTAGCCTAGAAGCTCAGAATAGCCAATATACAATTCATAAACCACATGAATCTCAAGAAGGAAGACCTAAGGGTGGATACCTCCATTTTTCTCAGAGAGTATAATGAAATACCCATGGAAGGAGTTACAGAAACAAAGTATGGAGCAGAGACTGAGGAAATGGCCATCCAGAGACTGCCCCTTCTGGGGATCCATCCCATATACAGACACCAAATCCAGACAGTATTGTGGATGCCAAGAAATGCTTGCTGACTGAGACCAGATATGGCTGCTCCCAAGAGGGTAAGCCAGAGCCTGACAAATACAGAGGTAGATGTTCAGAGCCAAACATTGGACTGAGTACAGCATCCCCCATGGAGGAGCTAGAGAATGGATCCAAGGAGCCAACGGGGTTTGCAGACCCCTAGGAGGAACAACAATATGAACTGGTGAACTAACCAGTACCACCAGAGCTCCCAGGGACTAACCCATAAATCTAAGTGTACACATGGTGGGACTGATGGCTCCAGCTGCATATGTAGCAGAGAATAGCCTTGTTAGTCATTAGTGGGGGAAGAGGTCCTGTGAAGGCTCTATGCCCCAGTGTAGTTAAAGGACTGGGTTAGGAAGTGGCAGTGGGTGGTTTGTGAGCATGGTGAGTAGGGAAGTGATATGGGAAAAAATTTGAAATGTAAATAAGAAAGCATCTAATTAAAATAAAAATAAAGCAGTATTCAAAAAATAATATTTGTGTTCCAAGCAATATGGAGGATGTGTTTATAGAAAACAACATGGGACCTCAACTCTAAATTTTGGTAAGAGCAAATTCAACATAAATGAATGAGTTGAATATTTGATAGGTAGACTTGATACAATGAGTATGGTAAAGACACCAGTCCTATGCTCATGTGCACCAAATGACTTCTAGAAAACCACCATAGCTCAAGATGGCATTTCAAAAGCAATCACAATGGAGTGAAGAGTCAGCCATCATGCACATTCCCAATTCTTTGGACATGGTATTACTACCAAGTATACAAAAAGTATAGAATATCATATCATGATACTCAAGTTACACAATCCATAGGTCTGCAAAATGCTGAAAAATATTTAAACTAACTAAGTCATAATTCAACCAAAGTATGAAACAAATTCTTATTCATTGTAACAAAGATAATAAAATAAAATACATAGCAAGATTTTATTCTGAACCAGTGACAAACCTACCATTCCAAGAAAAGGAGTTACAGACTCCAGTTATTTCAGTGTGAATATTATGAGCAAAAATATAAGGTAGTGCAAAAAGTACAAAACAAATGCAAGGCTCCATCTGTGTCACTCATTGTAATCTAACCAAGTTACATATATTACCAAAACAGACATACATCTGAGTTGTTGCAATGTAATCCAAGACAGAATTGTTTCAAAACAAGAACTAACTAGACATGAACGAATAATATAAGGTATATACAAACATTAGCAATAAAATTCTCTCTCCTGAAAGGCACCTAATTTCTTTCTCTCATTTGAGTAAAATGTATGAAGTTGTTCTCAATCATATTAATGAAGTGTGAACAAACAGCATGTAAAGAAATGTTTCATCAAATAGCACTGATTGCCAGGGACTGATTATCAGAGAAGAGATCATCATAGTAAATCAGTGAATGTCTACACAGGTACTGATATTGGAGATGTTGTGTGTTGAATCTCTATAATTCCAGGCTTTTTTTTTTTTATTTGGCCTAGTGACCTTTTATCACAGGAAGTTTAAGGAGATTTTGTAAACATGACTAGCACACAATAGTATATAAGCAATAGAGAAAATGCTCAGTTCCTGGTTCAATGTTACATATGAGACTGCCTTTGCATACACTAGACAATGGAAGACATGATGTCCCATGATTCAACTCAAACTCTGAATAATATGGAACATTTATGACTTCTCAACTCTTGTCTTACTATGGAAGTTCTGATGAAATCCCTTTTGTTTATACGTATGGCTGTTGATACATGGCCTGGTCCAAGCTTTTGAAGAGAATATTGTCCCTGGGGAGAATTATGTCATGAATATGAATGTCATAGCACCTGAGGATAGAAAACATGATCTTCACAACATGTTTTCAGAGATGTTTTCATCAAAAGTTTTCAGACCTCAGATGTAGAGCTTGAGGCAAGAATTTTCCCTATGTATCCAGGGAACATGACATAGGATGAGTGGAAAGGAACTGTAAATATTATTAAGTGGATCCCCAGACAGCAGAAGCCTTAAAACAGACACATAGGTGTAAATGCGTGTGATGTTTGTCTGCATAGGAAACAGATTTCACAACAGCTCCATCTTAGATCCTAGCAGACATGAAGAAGCTGTGTGCTTTCACTGTTTCCCTTTTGCTCCTGAAGTTTTCTCTCTTCTTGTGCTGTTTGACTGAACCCACTTGCTTTTGGAGGATAAAGGATAGTGAAGATAATGACCGAGATTTGAGAAGTGACTGTGGTTTGACCCTTTTCACAGTAGATGATCTTATTGAAATTAACGATTTTTATGAGGATATTTTTAGTTATAGGTAAGTCATTAACTTTATTTCATGCATCAATGTTATGAATTAGAATTGTTTACTAGTGTCACAAACTGTGGGGTTTTGTCCTGTACTTCCCCTGGTAACTTTAGGAACCACTGAAAATAAATTGTAAGGGCAATCAGTGTTTTAATAGTTTCAAATATGTCAGTTTAGTTTAGTTTTTCTACATTGGGCTCCAATTCACAATGCAGGAAAATGTGAGAGACTGGATTCTATCTGTTTCCTTTTTGTGGATATCATATGTGGAAAGGGGTCACTTCATCTACATTGAATTCTCAATTCCCACCTTTGGCAAGAGCTCAATATGAAGAGACTGCATCACTACCTATATACAATTGTGGACCAACAATTTCTGTGTGAGCATGCATGGAAATGCCTTCATAAAAATGTTATCTAATTTTGGTCTACAACATTTGGGCATACATTTAAATATCTGTATATGTGAGGATCTACTATACCTGATCACATGAAGAACATCACATATATACTTGTGAATAAATATATACATATTTTTAATATTGTCTTTAAATGAGCCCCTGTTGTCACTCTGGAGTTGACACTGAATGTGGAAATAGAGTGCCAGGCTTCATATTCTGGTACCAGAATTATCTTTAGGTCTAATTACGTAAATGAAGTCACCTATTTGGCTTATTATCAGTATCAGACAGAGTCAATATTTCTATTAATTACTGAATAAATGTCACCTTAGATAAAATCCAAGGGAGTAAATGTACTTCTTCTGGATGAGAAGCTGTTCTCAATGTGGCTACTGAGGTCTGAGATCCCAAGTGTGAACGAAATGTTATCATTGCTGGCTACAAATTATGAGGGAAGGAGTTATGAAATCAATCAACTTTTAGCTAATTAATGTTACTGGGACTTCTTTTTTTTCATGAACCAAGGTTTCCTGTGCTTTTCTCTCTCTGACTCTCATCCCATCTGTTATTAAATGTTGATGACTTTGGGGTTTAAAAAATAGATTTTTTCAATTGTTAGCCACATTACACTTTGTAGACTTTGATAGTGATGGAGACTTCACATTGTTATACTTCTCTGTTAGGTCAGTAGGAATTTCATTTCTGTTGCCTCCTTTATTATCCCTCACCTCATTGGAAAAATAATGGAAATTCTCATTAGTGATCCTTTTATAAGTCATCATAAGGTTTAAAATTACAAATATATGAGCTGTGGAAATTCACTTTTTAGATTTAGAAAGAATAACTTAGCTCCAAACTCTCAATTGAAAAACATAAATTTCAGCCAATGAGCATATCTGGTGATTTTACTACTGATTAGATGTAATTGCTAATAGTAACAGATGAACTACCAACTGTGCTGGGTCAGATGAACACATTACATATGAAGAGAAGATCTATTTGCTCAGATATCCCTTAAAGGATCCCAAGGAATTAGGAAGACTGAGGTGTTAAGGGAAATATGATACCATTTTTTTTGAAACTGACATAGTATCAACACACTAAAAGAATATAAAATTGATGTGTAAAAGAGCCTAAAGGATACTATTCTGGTTATATTGTATATTGTATTATTTTGTAAATTGGAAATGAATATTAATAGTTGAGAATATTAAAATCATGGTTTTTTACTGTGCTTAATTCCCAAAGAGTACTTAGTATAGTTGGAAAAAATTTATTATTCAATAATAGACATAGGCTCCTCATGTATGGATATTATTATATATGCATCACTGACATTTTTAGGGTATAAATGGGTAGGAATATGAAAGTTGAACAAATTTTTTGATGTATTATTTGATGCTCAAAATATTCAATATTATTAAGATGTTAGGTGTATAAAATGCACTTAAACAATACAAAAAATTCAAGACAAGTCTGTTATGTCTCTCAGATGTGGTTTAAGTCATGCTTTTGTTTTACGTATCTGTGGATTTGCCACTCCAAGGTTATTTTATAGGAATCTTACTCAGAATGACTGTAATCTAGTTCAAAGATGGCACTCAGAGATAAAACAAGCTTTACTGATTTTCACAAAGACAAATTTTATCATATCATAGTGTCCAATGTGTATTAATTATCAAATTGGAGTCAGCTTTACAGATCTCAAATATATGAGACTTATTTCAAGACATTTAGACAGGAATTTAGCATGTCTAATATTACAAACTTTATTGCAATTACTTCAAACACCTCCTTTAATCATTGTGCCTTCTTTTAGAATACCAGCGAGAAGTTACAAGTTTGTTCTGGTAATGTATTTTGCTACTAATGAGATCAACAAGAATCCTTATATTTTACCCAACATGTCTTTGCTATTCTACAACACTGTTGATCCGTGTGAAGATACATTGGGAGTTCTGGATAAATTATATTCACAAAAAAACAATAGTCAGTTTTATATTAATTATGCTTGCCTAACAAGTACCAATTGTCATGTGGACTTTACAGGACCATCATGGAAAACATCCTTAAAACTGGAAATTCCGTATAGGAAACCAAAGGTAAGAATGTTTGACACTGAATGAGTTAACACCATTAAATTCGGTGTGCATGTGCCTAGAACACATAAACAGCATGCATTTATGAGTGTGCTACTATACACAGACACACACACATTATACATCGTAAGTAATTAAATAATAAGATAGTAGGCAAACTAGACAAAGAGGGTAAACTGTGTATTAGGAATTTAGACTTCTCAGGAATAGTCTAGAATTTAAAAGGAATAATACATGATATTTACAGTAAAATATTCCTATCTTTAACAAGGTGAGTAGCTTTACTTATATATAATGCCAAATATCCTAATAATCATATTCCTCATGTAGATATTTCATCCTCTCTTCTGCATCCTTTAGGTTTTCTTTGGACCATTTAATCCTACCCTAAGTGATCGTGACCAGTTCCCCTATGTCCATCAGGTAGCCACTAAGGACACTCACTTGTCCCATGCCATGGTCTCCTTGATGCTTCATTTTAGATGGACTTGGGTAGGACTGGTCATCTCAGATAATGATCAGGGAATTCAGTTACTCTCAGATATGAGAAAAGAAATTCAAGGGCATGGAATCTGTTTAGCTTTTGTGAATTTGATCCCAGAAACCTTGCAGCTATACATGACAAGGGCTAAAATATATGATAAACAAATTATGACATCTTCAGCAAAGGTTGTTATCATTTATGGTGAAATGAACTCTACCCTAGAAGTCAGCTTTAGAAGATGGGAGGATTTAGGTGCAAGGAGAATCTGGATCACAACCTCTCAATGGGATGTTATCACAAATAAAAAAGAATTCCACCTTGATTTCTTCCACGGAACTGTCACTTTTGCACACCACTACAGTGAGATTACTGAATTTAGCAATTTTATGCAAACAATGAACATTGACAAATACCTAGTAAACATTTCTAAGTCTATACTGGGGTGGAATTATTTTAATTGTTCAATCTCTGAGAACAACAATAAAATGGATAATTTCTCATTCATCAACACATTGGAATGGGCAGCACTGCAAAAATTTGACCTGGTCCTGAGTAATGAAGGTTACAATTTGTATAATGCAGTTTATGCCGTGGCCCACACCTACCATGAACTCATTCTACAGCAAGTAGAGTCTCAGAAAATGGTAGAATCCAAAGAAGAATTCACTGAGTGTCATCAGATAAAGTTTCTTAAGTTAATTTCATTATCCTTATCATTATCAATGCAATCTTTTAAATAGACCCAGAGAAACAATTGTACATTTGTTAGACATTCTTAATGAAAAGGTTTCTACACTGCAAACCTCCTGAATGAATATTTTACATGAATGTATATCATGCACAAAAACAACATTTAATAGGAGACAATAAGTTTTTTATGATACCAGTTAGTTTTGTGAAAATGTGTCTTAACATTTCCACAAATGAGTT
>JADRCD010229668.1:0-15892 GCA_019843815.1 Montemys delectorum | reverse complement strand
TCCATCCCCTCCTTACACTCAAACAGAAGAGATTGTTTTCTGCTTTCTTTGTTTTTTAATTGAAAATGTATTTTAAAATAAAATATATTTCTATTATGCTTCACCTCGTCAAACTTCTCTCAAATCTCTCCATGTTCTTACCATCCAGAAATTCATAAGGAATTGACTTACCTATTTCCAGAGCCTGTAAAGTTCCTAAAGGAGAAACCAAATAGATGGAAATACGGAAAAGTCAATATGTATTCCAGGACATACTCAAAAGTCTGAGAACCAGGAAGGGCAATGGCATAAGTCCGAAAAAGGCAACCTTGAGATCCCAGATCTGATATCTCAGTCACTATTTGTCTCGGTACAAAGATACAAACTACTCCACTCTGGGAGATGGGATGAGTCCTGTGTTTTTTTTATTAGGTCCAGGTATAGAAATATTAATGTCATTATGAACCCTTCTCTAAGCTATATATAAATAATTGCTTACCTGAAAGTCTTGCAGCATAGCGTGAGCAGGCATGCACACGTGCACTCACACACCCATACACACACAAACACACACTTACCCATCATAGGCTTGTAACATAAATTTAATTACTTAAAAATTGAAAAATACTCAGAGCAATGCATGATGGGCATTTGTTAAGCTACTAGTCTTTGCAGAGGAGACTGATATTTAGGTAAATTTCTGTTTAACAATAGCATAATTATTAATGTCTTTATTTTTCCATTACCTTTTATTATAATGAGCCTGTAGGGGGTATTGAGACAAATATCATCCTGTTTTCCTTTCTCTTTCCTTTATGGCAATATTGAGTAAATTTTAGGACCTCACACAACTTAGCCAAATACTTTATCAGTAAGCTACAGTTCCTACACTTTGCCCCTCTCAAAGCTAAATATTTTCTTCCATTCTTATTCTTGATGTCAGATATTGATACAATTTATGCTTCTTTGTATTAATCATGATCTTCACTGGACAATTTCCTTGGCAAATAAATGAGATGTATTAGAGTACTTTTATAAATTCCCACTGCATTAGAATATTTAATGAGCCTACCAGCCTGTAAAGGAAATACATGAAATCACACTTCTCCCATTATGTGTTAGCTTTACTACTTAGTCTTTTCCTCTTCAGTGACGGGGGAGCAGGATGACATAAGGAAATAGGAAAAAGAAAGTTTTACCAGGAATCTTTCAATGTTCCCCAAGGTGATTGTCAGACAATAAAGACAAATGACAAAGTAATCTAAACAAAAGGACAGTTAATTATAGCTCTGCTCAGCTGTTCAAACCATTGCTCTGGAACTGTCCTCTCAAGGTTTCTGTGGGCCCAATAAACATTGAGATGCTACCTCTGCCACTTTCCACTGTACATCTGGGTCTAAACCTTTGGTTCTGATCACTGAAGAAAATAGAATCAAGGGAATTTTCTCTAAATATATCAAAGCTTCCCAAATCCCTCCACATGGGTCCCTGCTGCCTTGGGCAGGCTGTAAAGGCATTTTCATTCTCAAGCTAGAATTGTCTTTTCAAGGTCATGGGGTTACTATGGGATTACAAAAGCATGCTTTCCATGGAGGGTTTTCAATGAGTCTTCTTGTACACAAGGAAAATCCATCAGTGTATTCATTTCTATTATCTTTTCTTTTGAAAGGAATCAGAAAAGGTCAGTAAAAAATGTTCTGAGAGTTTAAAAAGAAACTATCTTTGGGAAGAAAACAAATACATCATTTAATGGATTTAAGAGTAATGTGAAAATACTTCTATTTTTACCTTTTTTTTAAACACCTTGTTGTTTTAAAAAAAAAAAAATTGTCAGAGCTGGACTGATTTGTAGCTCAGAGTTTAAGAACACTTGTTACTCTTGCAGAGGACCTGAGTCCAATTACACAAAGTAGGTGACAACCACCCAAAACTCCACTTTCAAGGGACCTTATGCCTTCTTCCAAATGCTGTGGACACCACACACACCCACTGACAGACATGAAGTAAAACAAATAAATAAATCTAAAATATATGCCACTTGTGAAAGAGAGGCCAAAGGAAATGAAATGATTGTCATCCTTGGTGTCTGATCTGTACTCTGTAATTACCTTGTTGATAATCTGATTAACTAATGAAGGATGACCATTTACATTTTGAAACTTCCCTTATTCTTCAGTCTCTTCTTAGATGAAAACTCCATTTCAGAAGTTATTTAACTTCTAACCTAAATAATACCTTGGAAAGCAAGACATTTTGGTTTTGTAATTTTAAAAGTATTTGTGTCACATATGTCTGTGTTTCTATGTGTATATACATAATTTTATGGTACATTTCAATAGCATATGGTATTGTATAACATGAGGACACCTTTTACACGTGTGCATGTAGCCAATCACAGCGGCATGGTATTAAGTACAGACGGACACTTCTGTCATGGTCCACTGGCTGTGGCTTATATCACAATCAGGAAGAGAGCTTGTTATAGAAAGGACTATAGAAACCCCTCTGAGAATTTGAATTTGCTTTTCTCCTAAGTTAACAGAATCCACGAATAGTGTGTCTCTAGTAGCCACATATGAATAACTTCTATTATAATTAAAAAGCAATAGTTTAAATATTCTGAAATACTTTATTCTTTTATGTACACCAAGGTTCTGGTGAGGGAATTCTATCACTTGAACAATGCAATTATATAAGTGTATAATAGATAGTAATATATATATTTTCATATCTATCACCAATTTCATTTTCAAAACTTTAGTAACTTAGATAAGAAGTTGTTAATTATAACTGCATTTTCAATAGGAGATGTTTCCAGCAAATGGTAGAAATGTAGATTTGAAGGCCATGATGACATCCCAGGTACTTGAGAGCATTCTTAAATCATCATATGGACACCAACTATAGTACAACGTTATTTGGTCTGCTAACTACAAATGCCCAAAGATATTACTACTAATTGAGTAACAAAGAAATTAATCAGTGCTATATGACTCTTTTTTCCCCACTCACCAAAAAACTCTCATGATTAAAGGATATTGTTTCTAATTTCTCCCTGGAAAGAATGGACCAGGGAGCTCAGACCAGCACAGAGATGCAAGCATCTTTACTCCCAAGGGATAAAATGATGCCTGAATTAAGTACCCAGATCACATCCATCCTCCTCACAGCTAAGACGCAACTGACTCTATGGTTCTATAGCATCAGAGGCAAATTTCAGGCCAAGTGGGTAAGGTTCAAGGAAACCACAGCAATGAAGAACTGCTTTGGTCATGGACTTCTAGCTTCCTCTTCAAGGCTGGGTAGCCATTCTATTAACTAGTACCTCCATAGACCCATCCTTGGTTTTGCACTGCTGTTCTTCCAAGCCTGCCAATGTGTTTTGATTAAGAGTATATGCTGAGTTGAAATGGATCTACCTATCTCTTCCAGGAAACAAGGTAAGCCTTAACATTGAATTCTAAGCAGAGTCCAGAGGGAATATATTTAATTGGACCAAGCATCAGATTCCTTTATGGTCTGCCAGGGACATTGTTGTTTTGTGTGCTGAAGTGTTGAAAGACACATAATCATTTCTAGACTCTACTATAATCTACTCACAGTGGTCTGGCTTCCTTGAGGTACACACACACACACACACACACACACACACACACACAGAGAGAGAGAGAGAGAGAGAGAGAGAGAGAGAGAGAGAGAGAGAGAGAGAGGAGATTACCAAAGAATTTACATTTACAGTACAGGAAAATGCTTCCTAAATTAGCCATGAGCTAAATTTTTGCATTGTCTAGTTTTTTTTAACTAAAAACAAATACTCCTGTGTATGTTCCATTAATCATACCCATGCATTTCATTTGGTTATTTGAATAATTATATGCTAAACAAAAGTTGGTCCTCTTTGAAGATTATGAGCAAGTTTAAAATAGCTTTCATAAGATTCAAGCCATTTTTCATCATTTTCCAAATTAACTACGATATTAATATGAGAACAAGTACTATGTGAAATGGAGTTTGCTGAAAATATTTTAAAATAATGGATTAGATTCTGCTTTTTGCAAGAACTCACTTCATTTGAATCTAAAATTGTATTAAAACAGGCAAAACAATAAATATTTTTATTTTTAGTGATCTTAGAAATGATTCAGTATACTTCTTAATCAAATAATGAAATGCCTGAATATCCTATACTTGTATTATGAAACTCCACATTAAGAGACTCTGACTTCTGTCTTTATGTCACAAACTTAGATAATGTCAGTTGCCCCTAGAGAAGATCTTCAGATGCTGGACAAGCCTCCTGGGGCCAAACACATTGAGCCAAACTCTACTAAGCAAGAGAGAATCACAGAAGTGAAGGTCAGGGGTGATCTGGAAAGGACAGGTCTGTCTGATTCGACAGGTATCTGTGGGGAGTGAGAAAAAGGAAGGGAAATTACCATGGAAACCAGGACAAAAACAGCCAAATGAGACAAAAGTTCCATGTCAGAAAAGGAGTAAAATCTGTGTGTGCTACTCAAATTGTGTGTATCTTTCATGTGTTAGATTTTAACTGCTGTGTCTTCCCTTTTTGAGACCCAAATTTCTCAAATAAAAAAAAGGCAGTTATAACTGTATTTTTGTTGCTTATCATCTATATAACTTCTAAAATGTTGCTTTATGAAGGAAGATTAATTTATTCAATTACATTTATTAGGTGCTAATTATACCAGTTGCAATATTTTGGGCTAGTTACGTGGTTTGCACTTCCCCAAATTCACATCTCAGTGTGGAAGACAGAGAATGAATATTATTGGAAGCCTTGTGTAGGCTGTCTGAATTATTGATTTATGCAACAAATGCAATATATATGTACAACAATTTCTAATAAATATATAAAATATGTAAGACCAGAAAAACTAGTTCAAAACTGAGGTGACTATGAAAATATTTCTAACTTGCCTATGAATCAGATCTGGCATTCTCAGTGTCTAGAACTTTGAAGTCAGGAGTCTCTGTTCTCATCTTGTTATACATAACAAGGTGAAATGCAGAATTACTTGGAATCTCATTGTTAAATCATCAGACAGGAGAAATTTGAATGAAATTTGTGAAACAGAGAATGGTTATCAAAAGCTCAATGTGGGGGTTTTAAGAAAGTGTATTGTCAACAAAAGAGACAAACCAGCACAGTCACTTCATTAATAGTTACAAAATAATGCAGAGGATTTGGAAAATAAGTTGAATCCACAGGTCAAAAGAACTATGTCTACAGATCCATCTTACATTTCTATCACCAGAATTACAAAATATTAAAATGGAGGGTATTTTCTATTGCTCCTAAATCTGAAGGTAACAGGTTTTCACTAGCACTGCTGCTGTAATAAAATCACTTCTCTCTACTATATGCTAAAAACATGGGGGTATGGGGAGGAAACTGTGAGCTGCAGTTGTAGAAAAGACACTGGGCAACGGCTAGGAACACTGTCTGCTTGGTTGATACTCTTACCTCAAACACTGGAGGCACCCCCTGAAACAGCAGGGTCTGTAGATGTTTTGTAATACTGAATGAACAAGGGTTTTGGCCAGCAATCAACACACTGAAGCAATTTAAGCACCAACAAAATCATCATTTATTTGCACCTATGTAAGTTTTCAAGGTCTTATTACCCCTTAGTGGGGCTCTGTCATGAGTTCCACACTTTGTATTAAGCACCAGACACCTTCAGATACCAGTTTACTCATGACTTCTTCGTGATCTATGACACTGTATGTGCTTTGATTCCTAGTCTGCTTTCAAGGAACAGAACATCATTGAATGCTGTGGGTATTCTGCACATAATTGTGTATAATAATGCATTTCCCCTAATTCACAGATCAATAAGGACTGTGAAGACATATATATGTAAATCATACTGGAATAAACTAATCAAATGTGGCTATCAAGTCTACATTCTAATTGGCATCTACAAAATATCTTTATAGATATAGTAATATGTGCTCCACACACACAAGGGTATATGGAATTTGCATCCTCCTAATCATTTGCAAACAAAACACAACCTCCAAATTTGAGTTCTCTTTCAGATTAGATGAATTTCCTCCAATGTAGCAAGGCATCTTGCATCTCACCACCTTAAAGACAGCTGTTATCCATTTCCTGAGTATTTTGGTTGCAGCTTCTGGTCTTCTGTTGAAAGATTTTATTCCATTATTTATGATTCAACCTATTAAATGTCAATGAGAGATTCCCTGGATAGGTGTGTTACTGTGGTTACCAGCAGCTTTTCTCATCCCAGGAAGAGTCTGCTTTCTGGAGTTTAGAATGGGTTTTAAAATCAGCAGGAACCACACATGCAGGAGTAGGGCTGTTTGAAGGGCACAAAGAACTTGCTCTTATTTTCAAAACAGGATTCTAGGGTTTTCATTCCAAATGATAACTTACGGACAGTTTGAGGGAAATTCACGGAAATTAAAAGACCTTAATCTCATGCCATAGGTAGAACAGTGAGTTTTTATTCTGTTGCCCTCCCCCAACCCCACCACCAATAATGCATTTTTTATGAGAAAGTCAAATGGGCCTGTCTCAGCAGCAAACACTCCTCGACAGAACAAATGTGCCTTTTTTGTTAAATTACAGAAACACTGAAAGATTTATGATTTTGTTAGACAAAATCCTTTTGTTTCAAATAGTTGCCATTTTTTCCATGAAGAAATCAGACACCTTGTTGGTGTTTTCTTATAGTAAACATAAGGTCACGTAAAGGAAACAGGCTAAATGAAAGATCACCAAGGTATTAAATTACTTCCATCTGCAAACACTGTAAATCCCGTAGACATAAAAAGGAGAAGTTATGGTTGGAGCTCTGAAGTGTCATGTTTTTGGACTTGAAAAAAGTCCTTCTGCTAAGGACTTTATTCTACTGCCAAGATTAAGAAACATGAAGTTGTGATGCAGTAACTGGACCGTGTCAAAAGCATTCTGCAGTAGAAATCTCACTTACTCTCTCTGCTTCGCAGTCGCTTTTGTCCGTTCACTTGCCACATTATCTAACTTTCAAGTTTATGTTGGAAGACATTATGTGAATTAGAGTCAAAGTCCATAGCATGAGAACGCAACAGAAACTCACACAAAACATGCAGTTAGTCTCCTCTAGGTTTTCTTTCCACTGATTATAAACTGTTTACGGGTAGGATAAAATTCAAAATGGTGTCTTTTCAAAACAAGGTCACTTACATTTGAAAGCAATTAATGCTATTTGCAGTGACAATTTTTCTAAATTGTATGGTAGTCGTTAAGTAGGATTTAGATTTTTTTTCATCCAAGGTTATTAGTTGTTACTATAATAGGGTGCAATGCCTCTTGTTGCTAGGCATCTGAACTCAATTCCGCATTTGCACAAATTTATTCTTATGTGAGTCTCAATTCAGCAGCCAGATAGTTGCTTCTGAACCCCTTTAAAGGCAGGATGCACACTTGAACAAAGTAGAGTCGGGTATCTACAGAATTTGAATCTGAAACAAGAGATTTGAAGTCATGTGCTGGTCAAGACCTCAGTCTATTCATGATGCCCACTACCCAGTGCCTGGTAGGAGGCAAAATGATATAAATGAAAACAGTCTAATGTCTAAGCTGAAATTGTATGCAGAAGAGCATGCGTCCTTGTATGACCTTGACCACTGTTCTAACTTCAAAATGCAACCATTTATTTTCTTGAGAAAAACTATTACCTAGTCGCCTTCAGCTTCTTTATCTATAGATCTGGAAAAACAATCGCAGTATTCCATAATACTGACTTTGAGTTGGATTAGCTAATATGAATTGATGGCACACAGCATATGTACAGAGATTTGCTGGCATTACCTTTAGGATAAGTTGTTGATGCCTCCTCAGAGCTTAAAACATTGGTTCAACTATCCTCCTCAGGCATTCTGCACAATGAATTCTTTTCAATATTTTTAAAGTTCATTGATTAAGAATTTTTTGTTAAGTTTTCAATAATATGCAGCACGATTTTCCATTGACTGCAGCCAAAAAAATTCCAAAAAGTCCATCTGTAAGTTATGTTTTCAGCAAAACATTCTCATGCTTGAAACTCTTCAAATTTAGAAGTGCGATGATTGTAGGAACCCTTCCAGGAGTTCTTTTTGTGTCCTGATACCAAACAAACAAACAAAAATCTGTGTTTCATTCTGACAATAGCTATCCTGGCAAGAGCGCCGAATGTATCTTTTCATGCATTGCAATTGAAGGTTGACCCAGAGTTTGGAAAGCCTGAATATCCGAAGCAATGATGTGACAGAAGACTGGGTTTTACAGTTCTGCTGAAGTTCCGAGAGAAGAGCCATTTGTCTGTTTCCCTTTGTACCTCCAAGGACCCAGTGTTGCCTGTGGGAAGGAAGATGGAGCTACATTTACAAGTTCACAGGGACAACAGGGATCTTCAAAGCCTGCAAGCACAGGGCAAAGGTGACAGTTCTGTTTGGCTTTTGTCCACACAGCCTGGAGGTATTATGGAGTGACTGTCAAGAGTAGAAACACCAGGGCAAAGCACTTCACGGCGTCATCGAGAATCCTTTTTGTTTAAGGATTCCAGAAGGTTGTCTGGGAAATCGTAACACCAGAAGCTTTTTTTTTTTTTTTTTTTTTTTTTGATTCTTTCTTTGATAAGGTCCCTTCTCTCAGCTTCTGAAGGAAAACAGAGAGATTAAAGAATGATAGAGAGAAGAAGTTCTAGCTGCTGGTAAAGAAGACCACGTGGCTTGCCTGCCTTATATAGCTCTTCTTAAAAAGGAAAGACAGCTGTTGGCTGAAGGAAGGCCCAAACTGCTGTGGCCAGTCACTGCAGACCACTAATTACAGTTTCTGAAGCATCTGAGAAGGCAATTTTTTTTCTCATCTATCTCATATGCTTCGGTATCTTTAACTTCATCCAAGTATGGCTCTTTCTCACGACCTCAGATTAACCTCGATGAAACAGTTATTTCCTCTAGCATACTGTCTATATCGCTAGTATGATCACGTTTTACTTATGGGGAGTTGATGAGCACACCTTGGATTCCCACCAACACCAGGTGCCAAGCAAAGCCACACACATTTGGTACTATTTAGGTGGGAAGGCTTTTTTGAGTCCACAGGGTATGTTGTGACGGGGGCCAGATGATGAGGCTAGAAAATACCAGAACAGGACATACTCCACCTTTGCTTCTATTCTTGTTGGTAGGATCCTTAATGGAGTCTGATATTTTAACATCAACAGTTTCTGTCCTTAAAAAACAAGAACGGTAAAAGCTTTGAAATGGTCTCTAAACCTAAATTATGTAATTTTGAAGTCCACAGTAAAAATTTTCATAGTAAAAATACACATAACCAGAAAAATAACTAGGTTTAAATGGTCCACCTAATTCAGAGTCGATACCTGTGTTTATTTATAGTTACCCACTTTATTGAATGTGGATATACACGTGTACAAGTATGTTGAGCTATATTTTGACAAATATTTCATAAAAAATGTTTGAACATAGTTGATATAATATTATAAACATATAATAATTATTATATTATTAAACATAGAACCATGCTAAATACTATGATAATCCTAATAATGATCAATAGAATTTATAGATAAGGTCAAATTAAGACAGTGCTTTTTCAAAGGTCTTGGTGAGAGGCATGAATCATAGTGTTCTATGTAATGAGGTGACCCCAGTTTATGGATTTCTAAGCAATATTAAAGAGTGAGGAACTTCATTATACATGTAATGAAAATCATCTGAAAGTTTTAGAGCCAGAGTAGCAAACTTAAAGAAACAATACAAACATCATAAAAGAAACTATAAAAAAATATAATGTCATTGCAACATACAAAATATACATGTTAAAAAAATAAAAGCACAAAATGAGCTTACACATTGGTTTTTCCTGACTTTATCTGGTCTACCTGCAATATCAACACAGTGGCTGCTAACATAATCTGCCCGGTCTTCTACTTGGATAGCATATGCATTGTATGAGACAGGATACTTGTAGCAGTGAGTCTTTGCCTTTACTTATTTGTTTGTTTGTTTGTTTGTTTGTTTATCTTAGCAATAGGTTCCAGTGTGCAGGCCTTGGTTGTAGGTTTTACATATGACTGAAATGACAAAATACATTGTGGTCTCCCAATCTCTACATATGACAATAAGTTAACTACAAAATTGGACAAAATATTGCAGTCACTTGTCATTCAGTAAGTCATCTCTCTGTTCAGTGATCTTTCCATAGATACCAGATATCAATGCCTCCCTATAACAGAGTCATTGCGACACCCTGTGTTTGTCTGGTATTCCTAAAGCATAAAGTGGTGTTGTTTAATTTCTTGTGTAAACTGCTGGTGACTCACAGAAGAAAAATATCATCTCACATACACAAATGCAGAAAACCTTGAAGATCATAGAACAAGTTCTGTGCCCTAAGAATATGTTTAAACTAGTTAAAATAAAATGTATTTTAATTGTGTCTGTCTGAACAGAAGGCATGCTGGTCAGAGTTAATAGAACGTGTTGCCCTCAAGACTTTTGCAAGAAAATTGAAAATGGAAGTATGAAGCTGCAGATTTTCCTTGTGGTCTTCAAGGCAGTTTTCATTATCAACAATTCTCAGATGCTGAATTCCTTCCATGTGAAGGGTATGTCAAAATTCTGTGCATTGCTAAACTTCTAAGGCAGAACAAAAAGCATGCCTAGAATAATGTTCTAAAATAATGCCTAAAAGTAGTATTCTCTCTATCTCTTTCTCTCTCATGTACACTCAAACACACACACACACACACACACACACACACACACACACACATACTCATATGATCGCACAGACATATGTCACTTACACTCACATGTGCACAAACACACAGTCTCACACAGACAGAGTTTGCAATGAAGGGTGGTAAGAAATGATTTTATGATGATTTCTTCTACCTTATTACTATGTCTTATCCTGTGTTACATTATATTAAATATAGTTTTTCTTGGTAAATATATTTGTTCATATTAAAAATTTATTTAAAATGAAGGATTGACCAAATTAATATTTGAAATCTATAACTCAAAGAGATTAATTCATTTTCTATAATGTATTGATTACTTTCCAGAGAAATGGATCCTCTAATTATCTCCCTGATGTTGGGTATAATATAAAATTCTCAGAGTCAAGATAACTGGTATGTATTTATAGATATTTTTTTGGTGTTGTTTTTCAGAAAAGTCTTTGATATAGTTGACAGTTAGTCACCTCATGTTACCATGAATTAAAATATAAAATCAGAATTTATACTAACACCTTTGGGGCCAAAAAGATAAGATATAGAAATGTATAGATAATTCTCTTGATTCTAACAAGAATTCAATGATTTGGCATTAGAAGGAGAGAGAAGAGAATGAGCCATTAACTTTTAAAACAATGTCTGTTCATTGAGCTTCCCTAGAGTAAAAATGGAAAAATTAGAGAAGAAGAGAACAGTAGAAAAAAGAAAAGGAAATAGAAAAATCTACCTATATGAGTATAGGGAAGTAACCAAAAACACTCAAGGTAAAGATAATTTGGGATAAAGTTTAGTGGAATTTCATACACAAATAAAGACATGATTAGGATGTCTACAAAACAAGGATACCAGTCCTTTTTCAGCTATATACTAAATTTATTGGACCAGTACATTAACAACAAAAAAGAAAAAGACTAGATTTTCTCAGCTATATGACTTGACTCTTAATGACCATGATAGTTACTCTGAATCATAGAAATCCAGACAATCCAGTTCCAAACTGGATTTAACAGTCTTAGTGGGGCAGCTAAAGAATTAGGGGACAGGATTATTTAATTTTTTCCACAATGAATGAGACCAGAGTAAAACAAGTTTGATAGGAAAAGCAAATATTTCTTGAGTCCAATAACTGAATTTCCTATTCATCATACACCATGCATTTTTAGCATAAGCTTTCCACCTGGCTTCTGCTACATGACAACTAGACAGTGATTAAGGATAAGACATGCTTACTCATTTGGGAAGTATATAGCCAGTTGCCTAGTAACTTCAGTTTGTCTCCCAGTAACTACAATTCAGCAGTGTTCCTGCCAATTTTTAAATGGATCATCATCCCAAACCTCCCTGTTTCTTCTTCACTGTCCTCAAATCAGAGTTTTCATTTCCAACTGAAGAATGGGCCAACAGTTGGGTTGCTAGAATATGCACAAATCTGACATGCCTTTTTATTCCTGTAGAACTTGGTACAACATGAGTAGACATAAGATATTTAATACAATCGTGCTTAGTAAAATTGAATGAATGAATATACAAACTGATTGCCCAAAAAGGTAGGAGAATGAAGAAGCAAATAGTGTTTGTCAAAGTTTGTATTTGACTAAGAATGGCCCCATAGGCTCAGAGATTTGAATGCTTGGTCACCAGGGGCTGTCACTATTTGAAAGGATTCAAAGGTGTGGCCTTGTTGGAGAAGATGTGTCACTGGGGGGCTTTGAGGGTTTTTCAAATACTCATACCAATCCAAGTGGCTGTCTATTCCTCTTGCATACAGGTCCTGATATAGAACTCTCAGATACTTCTCCAGCACCATGTCTGCCTGCATACCACCATGCTTCCTGCCAAGATAATAATGGATTAAGCCTCTGAAACAGTAAGCCAGCTTCAATTAAACATTTTCTTTTGTAAGAGTTGCCATTATCATCATGTCTCTTCTCAGCAATAGAACATTGACTATGACAATGTTAACAAATCCTGCATTTTTAACCATAATTACTATTTCCAGTATGCTTTGGGATATGCAGAACAAGTTCAGGATTTTTTGCAGTCAAGACAGGTGCAGTAAGCTGGTGAGTTTAGTTAAGGAGAAGGGGATCTTAGGCATATTTTTCTGCCTCATTGAAGAAAGCTTTGTTTTAGAATTTAGTTTTAAATTGATCCTTGAAGAAGGCCATCCAAAAATAGCCCAGCATGTGAAGGCCAGCACGCTGTTTCTTTCACTTCCCCAGGCAACTCCCCTCTGAAAAATATTTTGATTTACTTGGTTCATTTCATGTGGTGGCAGCATGAATTATCACTTCATAGAGGACATCAGCAAACGGACTGGAATTTACCAGTAAAACAGAGTGAAACTGAAACAATTTTGGCCTCCCTCTGGTTTCCTTGAAGATAAATGATGATGATGTCAGTCCAATTGGAAAGAATATTAAATCAGAGACTGAAAATACCTCATAGCTCCAATTCCTTCACATCATAGGGCCTGTGTTCTCATGAACTCTGAAATCTGGGATGACTCTCACATTTTCACTCTCAAACACCAGGCAACTTTGCAATAACTGGCTTTATGATATAGTGAGAGGGAAAGTGGCCCCCTTCGCTCATCATGCTTTTGTACTTACAGCTGACTACAACATTTACTGTTCTCCCTGATGCTTTCCACACATAACTCAGGAAATACAACAAAGCAAACCCTAAACACTCACCAGGGAAGAAAATCAGAATATATCATAAATACAACAATTATGGCTTCTTCAAACTTTGAAGGCTTTTGTTTGTTTACTTTTTGTAATTATAACAGATATTTTCCTTCTCCTTTGGTATATATGTATATGTGATGTGCATGTGTATGCTAACAACTGGGGAGCACACATGCGTGCACAGGCATGTGCATGGTTAGAGGTTGATGTAGAAATCTTTGGCAATAGCTCACCACCTTATATACTGAGGTAAGTTTTTGAAATACAAACTAATACTTGCTGATCTTGCTAGTCTTGCTATCTAACTGGCATGGGAGTTTCTCCCTCTTCTATTTTCCAGGCAATGAATATACAAACTGTCACACCTCCCTGGCACTTACAGAAGTGCTGGGGATCTAAACTCCATTCATCGTTCCTACATGACAAGTTCTTTACCCACTGACCCAATTTCCAGTCCCATTTTTGGCATTCCTCTTCTCTCTCTCTCATTGCTTGCTCACTAGTTTCTTTTGTTTCTTTTGTTGTTTTTTTGTTTTGATTTTACAGAATGTTCTGATAATGATAATTTTTTCAAAATAGCTGTGCCATATTGCCACAAGTTCCTCCAGAAGAGTAGAACTGTATTGTACTAATATTTGCAGAAGACCTAAGTAATAATCTATGAACCATTAAAGATATCCTAATGCCTAGACATTACAAACATGTTATACTATGGAATGTGTGTGGTCAACATGACTAACAGTTGTGAGGTGAGAATATTATAACATAGGAAGCTGGGAGATGGGGAAAGAAATATGTGACAGTAAGAGAGATTAGAATGATGCTCCAACAAGCCAAAAAATGGCAAACTATATCCTCTTGCATCTGGAAATGGCCAAAATAAATTCTTTCTGTAGCCAACAGAGGGGACAATCTCCAGTAATCGCTTGATGTTAGCATCAGTTAAACCCCTTTTAGGACTTTTTACTTTGATACTTTAAGAAAACATTTTTGTTTCTTTTTACACCACAGAGAGATCATTTGGTATAGAAGCAATAGGAACTAAAATAGGAGCTTCATATCCTATCATGATGTATTTGTAACAATTTAAGGAAAGACTGATTAGAATTTACATAGCAAATAAGGGGTAAGATCTTATAAGACCCTATAATTTTTCCTGTAAGACTATGGAGCAAATATTTGGATGAGATTTCTTATTCTCTGGTGTCAAGCACATGATTAGCTCATTTATATGGGATAACTGGAGGTTCTCAGATAATTCTGTTCTGTTCTATAGGATATTTTATGCATGGATAAACAGTACAGTATTTTGACTGTCTAGAAACTTTGTATGAAATTACAGAGTTTTTCCTCATTCAACTAGAAATTTAGGGTTATCTTCTTTGCAAAGAACCAGGGAAAATACTAGGAAAAATTTGAAGTCTGCTGCCTCCCGAACTCTGTTCAGTCCCAGTTCAGCCTCCAGACCTTGGCAGCATCCGCCCGAGGCGGTCACCTGGGGAATTAAGCCAAATGACCTTCTTCAGACTATGTTATCTCTGAAAGAAGTTGCCCTAGAAGTTCAACTGAGATACAACTACCCCTATGACAACACCTACTGCCTGAGGACATCCACAGCCCAGCTGTTGGTGACCTTCGCTTGTGACTCCCTCTTGACTCTTTCCCAACTTCCCCCTGCAATGTTTATGTTATGCAAACATTTTAATCCAGTTCTTACTTGCCTATATAAGCTCAAAACACACCCAAGTAAAGAGTCGCCTTGATAGAACTCTACTTGGCGTCCATCTCTTTGTTCTCCCGACCTTTTCATTTTGCAGGTCCTGTCTGACCTCCGGTCTGAAGAGACCCACAGGCCCAAGTGAGACTGCGGGCCAGTTTCAATCAGAAGTCAAGACATATATTTTATATATAAAAATCTGAGTCTCCAACTTACTTTTTTTTATTAGATATTTTCTTTATCTACATTTCAAATGATATCTACTCTCCTGGTTACCCCTCCAAAAAAATATCAAAAACAAAAACAAAAACAAAAAACAAACCCTGTTTCCTCCCCCCTCCCCTTGCTCACCAACCCACTCTCTCCCACTTCCTGGCCCTGGCATTCCCCTCCATTGGGGCATAAACCTTCACAGGACCAAGGGCCCCTCCTCCCATTTATGACCAATTAGGCCATCCTTTGCTATATACATGCTGCTGGAGCCTTGAGTCCCACCCTGTGTGCTCTTTGGTTGATAGTTTAGTCCCTGGGAGCTCTGAAGGTACTAATTAGTTCATATTGTTGTTTGTCCTAAGGGGCTGCAAACCCTTCAGCTCCTTGAGTCCTTTCTCGAGCTCCTTCACTGGGGACCCTATGCTCAGTTCAATGGATGGTTGTGAGTCTCTACTTCTGTATTAGTCGGGCATTGTCAGAGCCTCTCAGGAGACAGTTATATGAGGCTCCTGTCA
>JADRCD010229667.1:0-18238 GCA_019843815.1 Montemys delectorum | reverse complement strand
GATATCTGCCCTAGGTTGGGGTAGGGGCACAGAAGGGGTGTCTGCAGTGTATGCTTTGGAATCAGAATCAAGGGCATTGGAGGGTTCCGAGACAGGCGGGGCTCTTGCCTGCTCTGACTGGCTGGCCTGGCCTGCCTGTATAGGCAGGTCCATAGAAGAGGGGGCTGGGGGTGGGGGGTGTCATCAGCTTGAGTCTTTGGGCTCTAAACTGAGGGCTGGGAGGGTTCTGAGAGCAGGTAGAGCTCTTCCCTGTTCTGGCTGGCCTGGCCTGCCTCTGAGCAGAGGGCATATAGGTACAGGGTGACCATTACTTTTAATTGTCAACATGCAGTAGTCTAGACTCAACTGCGAGGAGAGTCTTCAAGTGATTGGATCAGTGTGATGGCTATTCTTTTTTTTCCATTTCCATAACTTTATTATTACATTGTGTATTCATATATTAAAGCAAAAACCAAAAGCAAATCAAACAGCATATATGTGCCAGAGAAAATATACAAGTCTTAGCTTATAAAATGATGAAAATATTTTAACTGCCATGATAACATAGATCATGGAAATTATGAACTTCCTCTGCTTTGATTCTTGTAGTATCTTCTTTAACTCTAGGGAAGGCGTGGTGGCTATTCTTGATTGTCAACTTGGCTATTTCCAGAATCAACTACAGTCCAGAAATGGAGGGTGCACCTATTGACTGGGTGAAACCACTTTTAGTCCAGACCTTTGAGGCAAGAAGGCACACATCTTTAATCTAGATCTTAAGGTGGGAAGACACAACTCTACTCTAGACCAGCTTTCGGTTGGCGGCTTATATAAGGACATGAAGAGGGAAGCTTTTGCTCTTTGCCTCCTGCCTTTGCCTTGCTAGCACATCTGGCTGGCACTGGGACCTACTTCTTTTGGATTTCAGAATATACCGAAGACTAGCTGAGACATCCAGCCTTGTAGACTGAGCAACTACTGGATTTTTAGACTTCCACTAACAGCCAGCCATTGTTGGGTTAGCTGTGAGTTATTCCAATAAATTCCCCATATATTTATGTTTATGTCATCTTTATCTAATCTATATACATATCATCTATCTAACTGGAGATGGGGGAAGAAAGGGAGAGATAGAAAGAGATGGAGACAGAGAAACAGAGAAAGAGAGAGAGAGAAAGAAAAAGAGAGAGAGAGACTGATTATAGAACCCTGTTAATACAGGTTTTGGTACCAGGATTGGGGTGTTGCTGTGCTATATCATGCTTTTACTTGGCAGAATATGGAACACTTTTGGGACTTTGGGCTAGAAAAGTGACTTTAAGCAGGTCTTAACAGACCATACTAGTAGGGGCATGGAAGACAGTTGTGCTGAAGGTTATTTGATCTGTGGGATTTCAAATCTTCTGGGTCAAGAGGTTTCAAAGGAGAAGAATATTAGTATGCGGCCTAAAAACCATTCTTGTTTTATTTGGGCAAATACTGTACTGCTTTCTATTCTTGTCCAAAAACTCTACTTGAGGCTAAATTGAAGAGTTATGGATTAACAGCTTTGGTAGAGGAGATTTCTAGACAACCTATGATTGGTGGTGTTGCTTAGTCATTAGTGGCCTTGCTTACACAGATCTATAATGAAAAGGAACAAGCTGAGCAAGGAAAAATACACAATGTACAGTTTGAGGGAAAAGGGATACCAGGAAGTTTAATAGAGCTAAGCCCTGCCTTCAAGGAAATAGAAAGGTTAAAGAAAAGCCTGATGCTAGGTGGAATAAAGGAATTGGCAAGACCCCACCCAGCTCACCTTCCAACTTGTGAAAAGCCTAAGGTTGGGCATGGTGGTGCACACCTTAAATCTAGAGGCAAACCCTGGCAGATCTCTAAGTTCAAGGCCAGCCTGGTCTACAGGGGCAGTTCTAGGACAACTAAGCTTAGGCAGTGAAGGAGACCATCAAAAACAGAAAACAGAGGGTGGGTAGAGAGCTTGTAAGCATGAGGACCTTAGTTTCATTCTAGACCCCTAGTACAGGGGAAGCAGAGTCAGACAGATCCCTGGGGCTTGTTGGCCAGCCTAGAAGAATCAGCAAGCCCTAGACCAATGAATGTTCTAATATTGCCTCAAACAAATCATAAGCATTAACAGACATACTAAGGCTGGCTTCAACCGCAGTACACAAAACACACAATTGTTGTACTTATGGGGTGCAGGGTGATATTTTATTGCACCTGTATGCAACATGGAAACATGAATAAGAGCTATTTACATGCCCACTACATTGGACACTCACTATCTCTGCCCATTATGAGTGATGACAAGCTCTTGTGCCTGTACCTGGTGAGTTGTACTGCCTCTGGAAACATGTCAGCAGAAGGATTCTGGGGAGCACTTAGTAAAGGACTTCATACCTTGATGTATTCACACTGGGGGGAGGTGATGGGAACAGTAAATGTGGTGACATCAGAGCTGGCTGACCCTGTCAGCACCCTGTCTGGCACATGGAAGCTTCTTAGTTAAACAATCACCCAGTTCTTTCACATTCTTCACTAAAGTCTGAGGGCTGACACTGTTCTGACAGTTCCTGGCTTCACCTGAGGTTGTTGCTGAGACCAGGTCGGTTCACTGGCCCCGATATTCACTTGGCCTCTTGGGGGAGAACAAGACACTAGATCCCAAGAGTACCACACATGCACAAATGAAACGCAGGTAGAGGAGGAACTGCCTCTCATGTGGTTCTGTGAGGCTGCTAGGGCCATGTCAAGCTCTATGCCATTTAAGTTGCTGTAGGTGATGGTGTTGCTGGAAGTCAGAAGGGTTAGGTCACCAGGAACATGAGAAGCCCCCATATAACTTCAAGAGTGCTCTTGACAGGGTTGCTAGGATCCACCTCCCCTCCTGTCCTGCCTCTGCCTCAGTATATTACCACTTCATGCTGCCCACCATGATCTGATGCAACCGAGAAGTGAGCCTACCCTTAACCATCAGAGAGCAGCAGCTGAGCAGATGGCTCCTGGGAGAATCACAGACCAGGCAGAGCTGAGTGTGGGAACTGCTGGGCCCAATGGCGACTCTCCATTGCTGTCTTCTTTGATTTTAAGGATTTTTTTTTTATGTACATGATTACATGTGTGAATACCACATGCATGCCTGGTACCCATGGAAGTCAGAAGAGGGCATCAGATAACCTGGAACTAGATATGGATTTTAAGCCACCATGTAGGTTCTGGGACTCAAACCCCTGTCCTCCAAAAGAGCTCTTAACTACCGAGTCACGTCTCCAGCTCTGTCTTCCTTCTTACTGAGTCTAATATTCACCTGTCTAGCCACCCAACCAACACGTACTCTGTCCTGCTCTGGGAGCTGAGAATCCAGGAGTGTGAAATAGGAATGTCTGCATGGCTAGTGGTGGAGGGACATTGGAACATGGTGCTAGGACAGACACACACGTGTCTGAGGGTGATTGTCAGGCAGGAGTGTGAGAAGGGGCACCTCAGTGGGTCATACAGAGTTGTAAGTGTGCTAAGGAAGGGCCTCAGTTGTAGCACAGAAAATCTAGAAGGCTTCTCAGAGCTCAGGAACCAGTGCAGTAACCACAGGCCAGGATTTCCCAGACCTTGCACTATGAACATGCTAAATTGCATCATCCCCAGTTGAGGGGCTGTCCTGTATGGTGTCGATGGCTCTTCTGCATGCTGTAGAGTACTTAATAGCATCTCTGGATTTCAGTAGCAACCTCTCCCTGACACACACATACAGTGATGTCATTCATACACAACACCACACACACAAACACACACACACACACACACACACACACACACACACAGAATAAATAGCTACAATGTGCCCTCATATGCATAAAATAAATAGCTAGTGTGTACTCATATACATAAAATAAATAAATAGCTACAGTGTGTACTCATATGCATAAATAAATAAATAAATCTTAAAAAAAAAAGAATTACACCAGACTTCTCACCAGATATTATGAAAGCTAGAAGATCCTGGGTAGATCTCATACAGACCCTAAGAGAACACAAATACTAGCCCAGACTACTATACCCAGCAAAACTCTCAAGATGGAGAAAACAAGATATTCTATGAAAAAAACAAAATTACACAATATCTTTCCACAAATCCAGCCCTACAAAGGAAAATAAATGGAAAATGCCAACACAAGGAGGGAAACTACACCCTAGAAAAAGCAAGAAAATAATCTTTTTTTCAACAAACCCAAAGAAAATAGCCACACAAACATAAAAATAACATCAAAAATAACAGGAAGCAACAGTTACTATTCCTTAATATCTTTTAACATCATTGGACTCAATTCCTCAATAAAAAGACATAGACTAACAGACTGGATATGTAAACAGGACGCAGCATTTTGCTACACACAGGAAACACACCTGAATGTCAAAGACAAACACTACCTTAGAGTAAAGGGCTGGAAAACAGTTTTCCAAGAAAATGGTCCTAAGAAAAAAGCTGGAATAGCCATTCTAATATTAGATAAAATCAACTTTCAACCAAAAGTCATCAAAAAAGATAAGGAAGGACACTTCATACTCATCAAAGGAAAAATCTACCAAGAACTCTCAATTCTGAACATCTATGCTCCAAATGCAATGGTACCCACATTCATAAAAGAAACTTTACTAAAGCTCAAAACACATATTGCACCTCACATAATAATATTGGGAAACTTCAACATCCCACTCTCATCAATGGACAGAGACACAGTGAAACTACCATAAGTTATGGACCAGAGGGATTTAAGAGATATCTATAAAACATTTCATCCTAAATCAAAAGAATAAACCTTCTTCGCAGCACCTCATGGTACCTTCTCCAAAATTGACCATATAATCGGTCACAAAACAGACCTCAACAGATAAAAGAAGATTGAAATAATCCCTTGCATCCTATCAGATCACTATAGATTAAGGCTGGTCTTCAATAGCAACAAAAACAACAGAAAGCCCACATACACATGAAAGCTGAACAATGCTCTACTCAATGATAACTTGGTCAAGAAAGAAAGAAAGAAAGAAAGAAAGAAAGGAAGAAAGAAACAAAGAAACAAAGAAACAAAGAAACAAAGAAACAAAGAAATTAAAGACTTTCTAGAATTTAATGAAAATGAAGCCACAACTTACCCAAACTAATGGGATATAATGAAAGCAGTGCTAAGAGAAAAACGCATAGCTTTGAGTGCCTCTAAAAAGAAACTGGAGAGAGCATATACTAGCAGCTTAACAGCATAACTGAAAGCTCTAGAACAAAAAAAAGCAAATATACCCAAGAGGAGTCGAAGGCAGGGAATAATCAAATAGAAACAAAAAGAACTATACAAAGAATCAACCTAACCAGGAGCTGGTTCTTTGACTAAAATCAACAAAATAGATAAACCCTCAGCCCAACTAACTAGAGGGCACAGAGACATTATCCTAATTAACAAGATCAGAAAAAAAAAGGAAGACATAACAACAAACACTGAGGCAATCCAAAAAATCATGAGAGCCTACTACAAAAGCCTATACTCAACAAAAGTGGAAAACCTGGATGAAATGGACAATTTTCTAGACAGATACCAGGTATCAAAGTTAAATCAGGATAAGATAAAAGATCTAAACAGTCCCATAACCCCTAAAGAAATAGAAGCAGTTATTAAAAGTCTCCCAACCAAAAAAAGTCCAGGATGGGTTTACTGCAGAATTCTATCAGACCTTCAAAGAAGACCTAATACTAAAACTCTTCAAACTACTCCACAAAATAGAAACAGAAGGAACACTACCCAATTCGTTTTATGAAGTCACAATTACTCTGATACCTAAACCACACAAAGACCCAACAAAGAAAGAGAACCTCAGACCAATTTCCCTTATGAATATTGATGCAAAAATACTCAATAAAATTCTTGCAAACTGAATCCAAGAACACTTCAAAATATTCACTCACCATTATCCAGCAGGCTTCATCCCAGGGATGCAGGGATGGTTCAATACACAGAAATCCATCAAGTTAATCCACTATATAAACAAACTCAAAGAAAAAAAAACACATGATCATTTCATTAGATGCTGAAAAAGCATTTGACAAAATTCAACAACCCTTCATGTTAAATGTCTTGCAAAGATCAGGAATTCAAGGCCCATACCTAAACATAGTAAAAGCAAAATACAGCAAACCAGTAGCCAACATCACACTAAATGGAGAGAAGCTTGAAGCAATTCCACTAAAATCAGAGACTAGACAAGGCTGCCCTCTCTCTCCCTGTCTATTCAATATAGTACTGGAAGTCCTAGCTAGAACAATTAGACAACAAAAGAAGATCAAAGGGATACAAGTTGGAAAGGAAGAAGTCAAACTATCACTATTTGCAGATGATATAATAGTATACTTAAGAGACCCCAAAAAACTCCACCAGAGAACTCCTACAGCTGATAAACAACTTCAGCAAAGTGGCTGGATATAAAATTAACTCAAACAAATGAGTAGCCTTCATATACTCAAAGGATAAACAGGCTGAGAAACAAATTAGGAATATGACACCCTTCAAACAAACAACATAAAGTATCAAACAAGTCACAAACAATATAAAGTATCTTGGTGTGACTCTAAGCAAGTGAAAGATCTGTATGACAAGAACGTCAAGTATCTGAAGTAAGAAATCAAAAAAGACCTCAGATGGAAAGATCTGCCATGCTTGTGGACTGGCAGGATTAATGTGGTAAAAATGGCCATCTTGCCGAAAGCAATCTACGGATTCAATGCAATTTCCATCAAAGTTCCAACTCAATTCTTCATAGAGTTAGAAAGAGCAATTTTCAAATTCATTTGAAATAACAAAAAAACCCAGGATATAGAAAACTATTCTCAACAATAAAAGAACTTCTTGGGGAATCAGTATTCCTGACCTCAAGCTGTACTACCAAGCAATAGTGATAAAAACTGCATGGTATTGGTACAGAGACAGGCAGGTAGATCAATGGAATAGAATTCAAGACCCAGCAATGAACCCACACACCTATGGTCACTTGATCTTTTCTTTTTATTATTAGATATTTTATTTACATTTTAAATGCTCTCCCTTTTCCTGGCTTCCCCTCCAAAAACTCCCCTATTCCCTTCCCCCTCCCCCTGCTCACCAACATACTCTCTCCTGCTTACTGGCCGTGGCATTCCCTTATACTGGGTATAGAACCTTCACAGGACCAAGGGCCTCTCCTCCCATCCTCTGCTACATATGCAGCTGGAGCCATGAGTCCCACCATGTGTACTCCTTGGTTGATGGTTTGGTCCCTGGGAACTCTGGGGGTACTGGTTAGTTTATATTGTTGTTCCTCCTATGGGGCTGCAAACCCTTCAGCTCCTTGGGTCCTTTCTCTAGCTTCTTCATTGGGGACCCTGTGCTCAGTCCAATGGATGGCTGTGAGCATCCACTTCTGTATTTGTCAGGCACTGGCAAAGCTTCTCAGGAGACAGCTATATCAGGCTCCTGTCAGCAAGCACTTGTTGGCATCCACAATAGTGTCTAGGTTTAGTGATTGCATATTCGACTGTCCCAGGTGGGGCAGTCTCTGGATTGTCATTCCTTCAGTCTCTGCTCCACACTTTGTCTCTGTAACTTGATCTTTGACAAAGGAGCTAAAACCATCCATTGGAAAAAAGACAGCATTTTCAACAAATGGTGCTAGCTCAACTAGTGGTCAACATGTAGAAGAATGCAAATCAATCCATTCTTATCTCCTTGTACAAAGCTGAAGTCTAAGTGGATCAAGGACTGCCACATAAAACCAGACACACTGATTCTAATAGAAACGAAGGTGGGGAAAGGTCTTGAACACGTGGGCCCAGGGGAAAATTTCCTGAACAGAACACCAATGCCTTCTGCTCTAAGATTGAGAATCAACAAATGGGACCTCATAAAATTGCAAAGTTTCTTCAAGGCAAAGGACACTGTCAATAGGACAAAATGACAGCCAACAGATTGGGAAAAGATCTTTACCAATCCTACATCCAATAGAGGGCTAATATCCAATGTATACAAAGAACTCAAGAAGTTAGACTCCAGAGAATTAATAACCCTATTTAAAAATGGGGAACAGAGCTAAACAGAATTCTCAACTGAGGAAACTCAAAGGGCCAAGAAGCACCTAAAGAATGTTCAACATCCTTAGTCATCAGGGAAATGCAAATCAAAACAACCCTGAGATTCCACCTCACAACAGTCAGATTGGCTAGGATAAAAGACTCAGGTGACAGCAGATGCTGGCAAGGATGTAGACAAAGAAGAACACTCCTCTACTGCTGGTGGGATTGCAAACTGGTACAACCACTCTGGAAATCAGTGTGGCGGTTCCTCAGAAAATTAGACATAGTACTACCTGAGGACCCAGCTATACCACTCCTCGGCATATACCCAGAAGCTGCTCCAACATGTAATAAGGACACATGCTCCACTATGTTCATAGTCACCATATTTATAATAGTCAGAAGCTAGAAACAACCTAAATATCCCTCAACAGAGGAATGGATACAGAAAATGTGGTACATTTATACAATGGAGTACTACTCAGCTATTAAAAACAAGACTTCATGAAATTCAAAGGCAAATGGATGGAACTTAAGAATATCATCCTGAGTGAGGTGACTCAGTCACAAAAGAACAAACACGGTATGTACTCACTGATAAGTGTATATTAGTCCCAAAGTTTGGAATACCTAAGATGGAATTCACAAACCATGTGAAGCCTAAGAAGAAGGAAGACCAAAAGGTGGATGCCTCAGTGCTTTTTTAGAAGGGTGAACAAAATACTCACAGGAGGAAATATGGAGACAAAGTGTGGAGCAGAGACTGAAGGAAAGGCCATCCAGAGACTGCCCCACCTGGGGATCCATCCCATAAACAGCCACCAAATCTTGACGTTATTATGGATCCTGGGAAGTTCTTGCTGCTGGAAGCCTGATATGGCTGTCTCCTGAAAGGCTTTGGTAAAGCCTGACAAATACAGAGGTGGAGGGTCACAGCCAACCATTGGACTGAGCTCGGGGGTCCCTGTTGGAGGAGTTAGAGAAGGGACTGAGGGAGCTGAGGGGGGTTGCAGCCCCACAGAGGGAGCAACAGTGTCAACAGGCCAGGCCCTCCAGAGTTTCCGGGGACTGGACCACCAACCAAAGAATACACATGGAGGGACCCATGGCGCTGGCCACATATGTGGTAGAGGATGTCCTTGTTGGTCATCAGTGGGAGGAGAGGCCCTTGGGCCTGAGGGTGTTCGATGCCCCAGTGTAGGGGGATGCCAGGGCGGGAGCTTGGGAGTGGCTGGCTGTGGGGATGGAATAGGGGGTATCAAAGGAGAGACTTGGAAAGGGGAAAACATTTGAAATGTAAATAAAGAAAATATCCAATAATAAAAGAAAAGAAAATGTTGGCCCAGTTTTGGTTTGGCTTCCTGAGAGGGCTAAGCACCCTCCCCAGGAATCTTCCTGGAGAACATCCTGCAAGTGACACCGGGTTCTAGAAAGTTCTCAGAAATACTTGTGCTGCTGGCAACCTTCCCCTGGGAGTCTTCTAGTGGCCCCTCCTATGCGGGCAAACTGTGGTGTCAGTTGTGAGGATGCCAGCCTACCCCAGGGTTTGCAGCTAGCTTAGTGGGGACCTTAATGTCAAGGAGGCCAAGAGGGCCAATGTGTCACCCACCTCTGTTCATGGAGTACCAGCCTGGCCAGATGTGAGCCAAAAATGCAATGCTAGACAAGAGTCTCAGACTCTGCCCTTGGGGTGGAGCGTGTGGAGTCAGAGGCTCTGATGGTACTGTCCCAGGCATCGTGGAGAGACATGAAGGGGAGCTGGTGCTAATGGCCATCTCCCACATCAGTGAACCCACCTGAGCCATTCTTACCCTTGAGCAGTGGTTCTCCACCTGTGGTTGATACCTTTACGAGTCAAATGACCTTTCAATGGGGGGCTCATATCAGATATTTATAATTCCTACAATCATGTAGCAAACTTACAGTTATGAGGTAGCAACAAATGGTTGCAGATTAGGAAGGATGGGAACCGGCACTGTAGAGAGGGAAATGGCAGCCACAGCGCTGCTTAACTGGGTAAACTGCAAACGCAGCTTCAGGATACTTACAGAGCCTTAAAGAGACTATGAGAAACTTTGGAGCTCTCTGTCCTAAGTAGGATATCTCCGTCAAAGACCTGTCCCCAAGGCTCAGGGGACAGGAGACAGAGGTGATGACTGACTCCAAGGACACCGTGCCTTCCAGGCCTCACAGACTGTGGCAGCAGCACAGGGAGAAGGGCTTCCGTCCCTAACCAAGCAGCTGAGATTGATACCCACTACCAATGGATGTCATGTTTCTCAACTGAGTCTTGTAGGTGCATTAAGCACACCTCAGAGCAGGTGTGTGCCCAGGAGCAGTGGCCAACGTAGAGTGAACTCAGTGGTATTTTGCAGACTCTTTAAGTTTGGTTTGGCCATATGTGTGTGTGTGTAGGGGGGGATTTACTTACTTATAATGATTTTCATTTTTGTGGGGAGTGAAAGAACATAAAGCTAGGTGGGTAGTGAGGTAGGATCTGGGAGGAATTGAGGGAAGGGGAAAACACAGTATATATTATAGGAAAAACATTGCTTTTAATGAAAAGTTAAAAAAAGAATAAGAGAATGTTGTGGAGGGAATGACGGTAGCCTGGAATGTCAAAGGTTTATCTTGGAAAATGAACTTGAAGTTGGCCCTGATAGATGAATGAATGAGGCACAGAAAGCAGGATGGGTCAGCATATGCAAAGGGCCTGGGGCAGATAGAGATGTGACTTGCTGGGGGATGAGGCCAGGAAGCTGGGGCAAAGGGAGTAAGGGATGAAAGGCCGAAGGTAACTTGGAAAAGCAGGCTCAGGCCAACGTCTGAGATAGAACTTGAAGGGATCAGTAGTGCCAGGAAGGGCCACACAGCTCCTCACAGCACCTGGTGCAGGTCCCCACTGGAACCTCAAGGTCCATGAATCTGCTGCATGGAGCTTCTCAACATGGCCCCAGCCCGGGAGAGGGTGTGGGGAAGGCCTGGTTAGACTTCAGGAGCAGCTGCTCTATAAGGTGCTCTACAGTGACTGGTTAAAACAAGTCTTACAGACATGATGATGCTATTTAGGACCTTGTTGGTTCCAGAGTGGGTCTTCCAACATGGCCATACTGATGACAGTGTTCTAAGCAGACCTCTGACTCTTACTGTACACATAGCAGCCTAAATTCAGCATTAGGAGTCTCCTAAGGCAGGCTTCTGTTTACCAGGACCTTGCTAATCTACCCCCGAAGGTCAAATACTTTGGGCAAGGGCATCTAGTCAGTCCCAATAAAGGCCCCAAACCTCCCGGTATTATAGAAAATCCACTTGATTTTTCCACTGTTTTGCTGCTCCTCAACCACACATACATAAACACACATACATACACACACATACACACACACACACACACACACACACACACACACACACACACACTGAGAAATAGCCTTGGCATTTTGATGCCCAACAAACCTTTCTACCCAACAAGTGGTTTGGTTCTACTGTGCTCTCATCTGCAAGACACACTGAAGACCAGGAACTGGGAGCTGAAGCCACAGTCTGAGAGCACAGAAACCATCAAAATCCTGGACCAGAAGCCACCATCATCAGACTTCCTCCAAGGACCAAGCCTTGGTGAGGGTAGTGTGGATTTCCCCAGGCCAAGGGCACAGCAGCTAGAGAAGGCTGTGTGTGTGTCTGGCTGATCTCTCATGGTGCCCTTGGCCACTCCTGGATCAACAAATTCAAAGGTCTATGCAAGTAGGACTATGCAAGTAGGACTTGCCTTGCCGCCTTCTGTTAGCTCCCTTTGATGACGTCCTGATGTCATGAGAAGCAGTAAGGACAGCCGTGCAGGAAACCCAGGAGGACTCGGGGGAGCTCACATCTCGTCCTTACTTACCTGTGTCTGGACTGTGTGGAGGGGAACCTGTCATGAGGATGGAATGAATTTTTTTTCTGTGTAAGATTACTTTCTACATTTCCACTTTACGAAGATCAGTCTAATACTACAAGTGACTCCCAATGTTTGGTTCACCAAAGCTGTGCTAGCTGAACCACATCTTGATATGTAGCGTCACCAGAACTCATAAGTGAACCTTCTAAACTTTAGAGGCTTTCTTGTGTTGTGTATATAGTTCATTGAAATCCCAGTCTCAGTAAAGAATCTAGACAAAGGAACCACAGAGAAGAGAGTCTAATTTAGAAAATGCCACTTGAATCCCCTCACTGAAAAGGCTTCTCTCAACCAGACTGTAACAAAATCCACAGCTTATTCCAAAAGAAAAATTTAATACAAGAGATTTTAGAAAATTAAACATATTTGTTTAAAAATTCTATCGTGTAAACTTCAACATAAGAGGGGAGGGGATAGCACATGCTCAGGTCCCTGTGCTGTCTGCACTGCAGGTTCCCGACATGGCACTGGGGCAGCCTTAGGGACCGTTCCAGGGTGGATGGAGATAGCAGACTCCCCTGGAGGTCCAGGCTCTCAGGTCCTCTTCCCAGGTGCTCAGCAACCCTGTGGCTCCCGTGCAAACCGTTGTCACGTGTCCCATGTCCCAGTCCTTGCTGGGTCTTCCCAATCTGCCCTACTGATGAAAAAGAAAACAAAAACAAAAAGCAAAGCTCCCTGTGGTCAAGTGGTTGCGTCCTGGTAGGGGCCGAGCTGAGCTGTAGGTGTCGCCCACTGGAACAGATGGTGAACAGATGTCTTCAGGGCAGGAGAACATGGCCCCGTGAGAAGTGGACCCCAGGCTTCCACACAGCAGCCACTCCAGCCCTGCCGCTGTGCTCTCCCCTCCCTACCACTGCCTAGACTTTACTTCAGAGACATAATGGAGACCACATGTCACAGCAACAGGGCCTGAACTTTTTGGCACAGAAATATTAGATAAAATATGCAGTGCTACAGTTGTGCAAAGTTAGCAAAACCAACCTAAACAGCAAACACTTAACACTATCTTTAGTGAAATAATGCACAATAGTTTGAAGAATGTCTGCTACAATAGACCTTGTTCATAACGAGGCACCTGCCTTCTGGTCCCAGCTCCCAGGACATGGCTCTGGGGTGGGTAGCGATGTCTCTAGTGGGAATGCTGAGCAATCAGGCCATGGGCATGAGGCTGCTCCTTCTTGCATGCTTCCCAGACAATAGAGCAGTCAGGGACAGGGCACCATGGTGAGACTGCCTGCTCCTGGGTGTCAGTCCTGCTGGCAGAAGATCTAAGTCTCTCAGGGGTCCCTCAGCTGAGCATATTGGGTGGATGCAGGTGCAGGTGCAGGTGCAGGCTGCCAACCTGAGGGAGTCTAGTGGTGGACCTGGGAGAACAGAGCCCAGCCTCTCCTCAGGGGCCAGTTGTGTCTACAGTTTACACAGACAAATGGAGCAGGGATAGATGACAAAGTAACCAAGGCTTAGAACACTGTGACTTGCCCTCAGGACATGTGAACTCTTATAGCAGCCACAAGAATGCCAAGGCCACAGTCAGGAGGATTAGGAAGCAGTCTCCTGAAGAGCTGAGGTTTTATCAGGCTAGGTGAGCATGGCTCTGCACTCCCCTCTGGACTCTGGGCCTCAGATCTGGGTAGCATCACCTGACTCTGCCCTGCACTGCTCTGCCTGAGTCCCAATTTGCTCTTGTGAGGTATAAGGTGGGCAACCTGGAAGCAAGAGTTTGTTGGGTTTCTGTGGAAGTAAAGTGTGGGCAGGGCTAGAGTGGGGCTCACTGGAGAGCTTTTGTCCAGCACTTGCAAGGCCCTAGTGTTAATCCCCAAGATGGGGAAAAGGACTGGGTAGGAGACAGATGTCAAGCAACCCAAAGACGAAGTCCCTGGAACTGAGCCTTTATATTAACATTATGGCAGAGTTGGGCAAATTCCCCATAATTAATCCTAGAAAACCAAGGCTTCAAGTCCAGGTGCCTGCCTACTTGTCTCCCTCCCTCCTCCCCTCCCCCCTTCCTCTTTCCTCTCCTCCCTCCCTCCCTCCCTCCCTCCCTCCCTCCCTCCCTCCTTCCCTCCCTCCTTCCCTCCCTCTTCCCCTGCTTCATACTCGTAGTGACACGTGTTTAGGCCAGGTGTCCCAAAGAGCTGGTGCTCAGGACTCTGCTGTGGGAGATGTAGCAGGATCCTGTCTGAACAGAACATGATAGAATATGAAGTATCCCCATGCTGACTCCTCCAGCTCAGGAAGTGAACTTGGGCTGCCAAAGCTTCACAAGGCCTTTTTGCATGCTTCACTTTGCCCAACTGCAAACTGTATGCCCAACCTACACTCTGGGTGTAGAGTTTGTGTGGAGCCTGAAGCATCTTAGGCAGACAAGTGAGGAACCATGTTGGCTTTCTAGGGCTGAGAAGCCTCTTGGGTACTCCCTTCCCAGCAAGCTGAAAAGGGTTCCCCTGCTCCCTCCAGCTCCTGCCCCTAGCCATAAGGGAGGACAAGAACGCTCTGCCTCAGCTGTGCACAGCCCACCTGTCTGTCTCAAGGTGCCCTCCAGAATTGAAGCTGTTGAGGCCTCTCCCTGCACTCTCAAGTCCCCTCTGGCTTCTAGGGGACTTTCTCCAAATTTTCTAAGGTGCCAGGAAAGCTCTGCTTCCCCAGACCACTTGCCAAGGTCTAGCTTTGAGCTTCAGCCCTTCAAGTTCATGCTCAGGCTGCCTCCCACCACCACCTAAGTGTTGCCCCTTGGTAGACGCCACTGTGAACTTCTTTCTTGGCAGGCAGAGAAGCGCACACTGCTCGGTACGTGGTCCCTTCGGCAAGCTCCTCCATACTGCACGAAGACAGCAAGGAGGTTCTGACCACCATGGATAGTGGGTTCTGAGAATTGGGGGGACCCCGGCTTCATGAAGAGGAAGGCAGAGCTGCAAAGCAGCTGGATCTTATTCCACTCCATGCCTGAGAGAACTGGACTCTACAATGGGACCCTGAGATGAGAGCAATATAATGACATCTTGTGGGGACACAGCATTCTGTTCCCACTGAGATGTTAGGGGACAGTTGGTGCCAAGCACGTTCAGGGGACAATCATTCTCTTTTCAGTTCTGGCACTGAGTCTCGGAGCCTATAGTGCCAGCCTTCCACAGCAATGCCCAGAGCCAAATCTCTAGTGACATGAGGTCACAGCCACCAATTCTTGGGCAGAGTTTTCAGGCTGCTGCTGAGGGCTGTGCTGGAGGGTGGACCCCTCCGCTCCAACTAGGTGCTTGCTCAGACAGCCTCAGGTCTCCTTTATGGATGGTGCCTTCTGGAGCCAGCTCGAGGAGGGAAGGGTAAGCTCCTCAGGAACCACAGTCACACTGCCTTTGCTAGGCCACGGGATGTCGAAATCACATCCACAGCAGGCGCGTGGCAGTGCTGTTGGTGTCTAACCACCGTAGGGGGGAAGAGGGCAGCGAAGGAGACCCCATCCACCGGCTGCAGTGGGCAGTTGCATCAGGAAATTCAAGGGTGTAACAGTCATTCTAGTTCCCATGTGGGAAAGCGTCATAGGTGGCATCTAAAGGATCCTTCTGCCAGGCGTCGTGCATCTCAGCCAGGGGTCTGGGCCCAGCCTGGCACCCACTGTCCTGTTGGCAGAACTGGAGGAGGTGCCAACCATCCCTGGCCACTCTGGGGGTAGTGACAGTGTCCCCATCTGTATCTGTCCAGTGAGCAATGCCTTGCTCTAAGGACAGAGACCCAGCAGCTAAAACTGACCAGTTTAATTGGGTGGCACGGGCAGAGTGAGGGTGTGTTCTCTGTGGGGACATGGTTATCCTGCCAAGGTATCCAGGGCCAGTTGCCGTGGCAAGGTTGAGCACAAGTGGCTGGGGGCTGAGAGTCCACTGAGGTCAGAGGTCACCACTTTGAGGCTCCACGTTGCGCACCTCCCTGGGGTGGCCTCGGGACAGCTTAGGGAAGCGGGAAACTACTTTGGGCCTGCTGCTCTTGTTCAGCGGTTCTCCAGGTGGGGTGATGTCCCTGTAAGACAGGAGGAGATCTGGATGAAGTGCAAATGCAAATGACACAGGCAGGGAGCCTTCTCCCATCAAGTTCTGTAAAGGATGAGGAGGCAGAGGCCATTGAGGATCACAAGATGGGGACATGTTGAAACGAGGGGTCAAAACAATCATGGTGTCAGCTCCAGCAAGAGTTTTCCTGGTAGAGGGGGTAGAGTGAGGAAGCCCTGGCCAACGGTAATAGAGGGCTTTATGGGGACAGTGGCTAGGGTACCAAAAGAGGGGTGTGAGGTATGGGGACCCCACTACAGTCTAAAGCTGCTGTGGGTGTGCTGGTGCTTGCCTGCTATCTTAGCAGCCCTACATTTGGGCATGGGAAACAGGAGGATCAAGACAGTCTGGGAAACATGGCTATCTGTCCTAATTCCAGCATCAGATGGGTGACTCTCAATGATGTTCCTTGCCATAAACACAGTGCCAATACTGAGCCTGCTCCCTCAGTTCCAAAGGCTTCAATGTAACTCAAAGTCTAGCAGCAAATCCATCCACTGAAAATCACCCCTGAATTCACAACTTCAGCCTGGGCTCTGGGCATGTGCCTGGGCCAATCCACTCCACATGGCAGGCAGGGGGTGCTTAAATGCTACCAGACCTCGTATGTCTTGAGCAATCCTGGAGTCCCCTCACTCTCACTGGGCACTTCCTGTGGTTTCTCAAGTGGAACCTTGAGGATGACTTCTCAGGACAGTGATGGTTGTGTCCATACACTGAAGGCTCAGCTTCCTTCAGACCACACCTGCCACCAGGCCTGGAGGATTTCTTGTTCAGTGTGCTAGCATACTGCAAGTAAAGGTTGACTGGGACATGACCATGTCCAGTTACCTCCCTATTGGTTTTACTCCCACAGTATCACCAAAGGTGAGCAGCTGTGACACTGACTGAGTGACCTGCAGAGCAGCAACCACATGGACAAAGTCCTGCCTCCAGCTAGCTCTCCAGAGAGGCTGGCAGGCTTCACAGGTGCTGCCTACAGGGGCAGAGCCTGGCAGTAGGTCTCCATCATCCAGCTGGGAAGAGGGCAACCCCAAAGCCCATGGGCAGAGGCCTTGTTACTGCCCTAAGCTGTCTCACTCAGACCTGGGAAGCCCTGTCAGGTGAGAGTGAGAACAGCCTTACAAGACACCAGCCTACACCACACAGGAGGATGCTGAGCTGATATACTTGGGGTCTATTCTGGGCTCACAAAAGTGGTTCTCAGCCCAGAGTCACCAGACCTCACAGTACTCAAGCCAAGCTGTAAGACTGCAAGACTCATTCAAAGCTTGCTGCAAAGCCCAGGACAGGAACCAAGAAGCAGACGAATCAAAGCGACAATCAATATAAGAAATCAAATCCACTGACCACTGAGGGTAAGGCGGCTTTCTGGTAGGCTGGCAAACTCAACTGTGGGGCGTGGTTTTGGACTGTCTCTAGAGGAGGCACACAAGCCATGCTAAGAGTGCAGTGAGTCCTCTACAGGACTTTTCTAGCAGCTGTATGCCACTCTCTTCATTCCAGAGTAGGCCTCACCCAGTAACAAAAGTCACTGCAGCTGGAAGCCAGAGCTCAGTGGAAGAAGCCCTGAGAGCAAGGCAAGGCCACCATGCTCGCTCTGTGCTGGCACTGCTCACCTCACGGTTCATTTCCGTTTAAACGTAGTGAGGACTTCAGCCTCCTTCCCCAGCTCCCTCCCAGAATGAGACCATTAGAACAAGAATGTTCAGACAGAAGAAGGAGGCCCATAAAAAGACCTCCGCGCTTTCCTTTCAAGGCAAAGGAGATGTGGCCAAAGAGACTGCTTCCTCTGTCTTCGCTAGCTCAGCTTTTTAGCCTCAAACCTTTTGAAATGTGGAATCTTATTTCATTACATCCTGGAGTAGGTAACACAGAAAGTGGAGCAAATTTAAACAGAAAAGCAGAGGTAAGTGGCATAATGCGTGTCCCTTGAGTCCTGGCCTCAGGGAACAACCCCCTTCTGTTCTCAACACACCTTTCTGGAGTTACCTACTGTCGTGTGTGTGTGTGTGTGTGTGTGTGTGTGTGTGTGTGTGTGTGTGTGTAATTTATATACTGCTATGCTTGTTAATTCTACAAATATGCACCATGCTGCCCTCTGCTTCTCATGCCAGCGATACATCGTTGAGCTAGAGCTAGGGAGGTGTTCTCCTGCCTGACCCGGCACCTCACCCTGCTTCTTCTATGAGG
>JADRCD010229666.1:0-34834 GCA_019843815.1 Montemys delectorum | reverse complement strand
TTAGTTGTGGCAGTTGGTTTGCCCACACACGTTAGACAGGGTCAAATATGAGTTGATTTGCACTTTGTTGGAAGCTTGCTACTAGGTGGATTTCTTTTTTTTTTTTTTTATCCTGCTCCTCCTCTTCTTCCTCCTCCTCCTTCTTTTGTGACTTCTCTTGCCCGACTCTTACATATAGTTGTGCCCAAATTATACCTAATGGGACTTACCCTTTGTGCCTTATCTTTTTCTTTATGCTTATTCCTCTGGGAATGTAATTACATAGCAGATGTCTATTGAATTCCTGTAATAAGTAAGACAGGGAAGCCCTGGGTAACATGGAAGTAGCAGGCAAAGAAAGACCCTTGCTGCGAAAGCTCAGAGACTTCAGCCTCTTGTGAAATTGAACATTGCACTTTCTTTCCTCTACAGACGACACAGTCTCAAATCATGTGCTAGGATCCTTTTTGCTTAGCCCTCCTGTCAGTGCTGCTTGGTCAGTGAAGATCATCCCCCAACCCATCCTTTCGCTGCAAATGTAGCCTCTCTCTTCCCAAGTTCCTTTCGCCTATTAAATAGCACAGTTGGAGCCTTCCATAGCAGCATCTACTAAGCGATGTTTATTCTGCCTTTGCTAGGCCTATGATGTCCACGTCCATTTCCCCTGTCTTAGTAAGTCCCGATTGACTTTCCCCAAGTAGGGTAGTCGCTTGTGCTCCTGGTCCTCAGTCATTACATGTCTCTTTCTATTTATCTTTTGCAGTCTCATTCTCTGCTTCCTGTAGTTGTAGCGCACGATCTTTCCCAGTGTGGTCCTAAGAAGTTTTTCATCTTGCCATTTTCACTGTGCGCCCATTCCCTTAACTAGACAAAACTCCCTGACATGCCCATGCATTTCCAAGCTTATTGATCACTGGGCCTGGGACTGGCATTCTCTCAGCTTTGTCCCAATAAACCCCAATCACCAGACTGTACGGCAGGTTTTTTTTTTTGCTGGGGCTGCCTCTCTCCCAGTTAAATGTTCAATGGGCTATGGGGCATTTCCTTAATGCCCTCTCTGCACAGTGACTTATGGTTCAGGAACATGGCCAGTGCTTGCTATACAGTAGAAGGTGGATTCTTTCCTTCCCCCCTTTCCCCTTTTTTAGCACAGCAACATTTACATTTAAGGTTCTCACTGATAGTCTAGCTTACTTTAGTCCCAGCAAAAGCCTGAGTTGGTGACTACTGGTTTGATTTAATTGATGAAAATATAATTGCAAAACATAACTTTTTTTTTTTTAAACTTGTTTGGCGTTTTGTTAGTTGAGAGTTTTAGTGCCAAAAGAAAATCCAATTTTTCATATTTCTGGGCTTTTTCTTCTTACATGACACCTCAAAGGACAACTTAACACCTGGAAAAATGATCATGCAGTACAGCAGTTCTGTTCCATTGCCCTGACCAAATACCTGAAAAATAGCAATAGAAGAATTTATTTTGTTTCAAAGCATAAGAAGGTAGAGCCCGTCCCGGTGAGTGGGGAGGGCCCGATAGAGCCCAAAATGGGAGGAGCATATGGCAGGATACACCGAGGCTGAGGCTCGGGTAGACCAGGAGCCAGGAACAGGAAGTGCTGGCATTAAGCTGATTCACTTTGGGTCTACAGTCTCCGGAGTGTTGCTGCCACATTTAGTCTCACCCCTCAACAGTTAAAGTCTCTGGGAACACCTTCACAGACAGCTCAAAAGTGTGTTTCTTAGATAATTCCAAATCCAGTCAGGTTACTGGTGAAGATTAACCATTGTTAGCTTCACCTGTCTCGGCAGATGGGCTGAAGAAATTGAATGCATGCCCAGAGTTTGCAAAGCATATTGTTTCAGATCCTGTGCTGACACTATTTCTAATACTGCGCTTTAGACTTTAATGAAGAGATTGCATGATAATTTGGTTTTATCTCCCTTCCTCCGCTCAGGTTTTCAGGACTACAAATGATAGGAAAGTATATATTTAATTGTATTTATGTATTCATCCATAAGCTGCTTATAGATCCGTTGCCACAATTTCATGGTAGAGTCATTGATTTTAGTTATTATGCAAAGCTTTAGGAATTGCTGTAAGTTCAAGGTATTGCAGGGTGTGATGAAATAAGTTTATTATTGTTGCAGAGTGCTTAATGGTGATGGGTAATTCTGAATAATATGATCATCTCCACAGGGTGTATTTGAAGGTACTTCATCTCATTATAATTTGGGTGACAAGAGGGTTGGAGGACAGTAATTAAGCAATGATATCAGCGACCAGGCTGCATCTAGACATCCCTCCAGAACCTTCTTGGATTTAATAGTCCATTCAAGAGATTGTTCTTCGCAACGAGCTTAATCTAAATTTGTGAAAAATAACAGCATTGGGATTTTCTCAGATTTAATATTAAAATATAAAACCACTCACAACAGTAAAAGATGACAGTAAGATTTGGAGAAAATGGTAAAGTAATTCCGAATATTAAAACTATTTTTAGTAGTGTGGGTAACTCATGTCGGTGGCAAGGGCACAGGGAAACAGCTTCACAGTGCTACCTCAGTAGCCTGAGGTGTTCTCTTAATATTTCAGAAACTTTGTTTTTGGCCACACTGGTTATTTGTGGCTTTGATGCAGAAAAGCATTTATGGACCAGCCACCATGTAACTGACCTGGAGACTTTATTGAATATATTTTAATTGGTAGAAAGACAGGTGCTCAAGAAAAGAACAAAAGCCCATCCAAGAGTAGGGGTGTGCGCTTCTCAAATAAGAGCAACAGATAGAAGACGCACTTAACTGTGGGTACCGACTCTTTGAGTATCTTAAGCCTTGGGCCATCCATACCATTTGAGTGGCTCTTGAGTTACATCTCCCTGCACAGGGGCCATGCTAATCTCTGTAAGTGTTCCAATTTTAGTATCTGTGCTGTTGAAACCAGTGCTCAAGTTACATCTCAAAAAGTTTTTAAAAAAAAAATTTCCCCACCCTTCTTGAAAAGTGAGAATTGTAGCCTGGCTCCCAAGGTACTTTGGATGTAATTAAAATCTGATAAGTTGAGACCAAGAGCACTGGAGTTGCACATGGTATTTAGTATATCTTTTCCTTGCAAGTGGGGTTGGTTTATGGTGAGATTCATAGACAATTGCAGGTTTATAGCTGGGAAGGAAGAAAGGCCAAGGACAGTTGTTAATTTTACTAGAATATTGGCACAAGGCTTCAGCCAGATTCCTGGGTAATAAACTCTACCTTTTTTTCTTAAATACCCATAGTGTTCCCTGTCATCCTATCCCATTTCTATTCTAATTGAGAATAACTTGATCTTTCAGCTTCTACAACTAGAACAGGAGCTCTTTAGATAACTTCTGTTTTTTAGCATTAGGTATCAAACTTAAGCCTACACATACACAGTAGGCCAATGATCTATGTATTGGCCTTTTAATACTTTTAATGGTCTTGCTAAACTATATCCTAGACAGGCCTTGAATCTGAGCTCTTCCTTCCTTAACTTTTACAGGGACCTGTGCTTACAGGCCTTTGCCACCACGTCTGACTCAAATGTTAGTCTCTGTTCCTAGCACGGAGTTTCCATAGCTATGGAATGACTAAATGTAGCTATCTTTTTGGGAAGCTTCTATTTCTGAAGTCTGGATTAAGCATGATATTACATAAAACTTCTAGAAATATTTGAATCGATGCCTTAAACTACTCAGAAATAAAAGTTTGTAAGTCCTGGTGACTTACAAAACAAGGAAGTGAATTAGTAAACACAGAGACGTTTGTAAATGTACATTTGTTCCCAGTATAATCTCTTGAGTTTATAGTAAATAAAGCTAAATTACTTAGTTTGCTTGGTAGGACGCTGATAGGACGTGATTGATCTCTAAAAGTTTTATGACGAATCACAGACTGTGAAATTAAAGGCAGTTGAGTTGTTTGACTTCCCTTTTTCCATTGAACAGAGACCTGTGCCTCTGGTAGTAGAAGCTGTGTTTTATATCTGTTATTGACTAGTCCATTAATTATTCATGTCTGACAGTAATTAATGTCATGTTACCTTCTAGTTTATATCAAGAAGACCTACCAGACTTTCCTAACATGCTAAAATGCCAGCTAGAGTGTTTCCCTAGTCCTCCCCCCAACTTTAATGTCATCATTGGAGTAGGACATTATGACTTTTAGTTCAGGATTTGCTTCTTAAATAGTAAATGTAGTGCATGACCTTGTCACGTGTGATTCAACATGCAAAATATTCAGCAAGCTGGTTTTGCTTTGTATTTTTCAATCTAGAAAAAGCCATCCTTTCAAATTCTATATCCTGCTTATTCATAAATATTACCATGATCTTTGATAAACAGAAGGGCTGTCATTAACTGGATAATGCCAAGTAGTTAATGCTTGTAACTAAAATATCTGGGAAGGACCATGCGTTTATATATATTTTCATCCATCACATTTACTGGTTCTTGAGAGTATCTATAGGAGTTTCCTACTGTTGGTATGGAAATCACCATAATGGTATAATACTATCTTTGTATTTACAAAGGCCCTCAGTTCAATGCTCAGTAGCTTTCTCTCCTGACCAAATCACAAATTTAATGAGTTTGAATTACACAGATTTGCTAAGTTCCAGTGGAGTCCACAGGCTAGAGTCAAGATGGTACTAAGATTTTGCCTTGAGGACTTAGGGAAGGACCCAGTTCCTTACCTTTCCGAGCTTCCAGAGGTACCTGCATTCCTTGGACCATAGCCTGTTTCTCAGTTCTCTTTTTTTTTCCTTAGATATTTTCTTTATTTACATTTCAAATGTTATCCCTTTTCCTTGTTTCCCCTCCAAAGATATCCTATCCCCTCCCCCCTCCAACTGCTCACCAACCCACCCACTTCTGCTTCATGGCTCTGGCATTCCCCTACACTGGGGCATAGAACCTTCATAGGACCAAGGGCCTCTCCTCCCATTGATGACTGGCTAGGCTATCCTCTGTTACATATGCACCTGGAGCCATGTGTCCGACCATGTGTACACTTTGGTTGGTAGTTTAGTCCCTGGAAGCACTGGGAGTACTGGTTAGTTCATATTGTTGTTCCTCCTGTAGAGCTGCAAACCCCTTCAGCTCCTTGGGTCCTTTCTCTAGTTCCTCCATTAAGGACCCTGTGCTCAGTCCAGTAGTTGGCTGAGATTATCTACCTCTGTATTTGTCAGGCACTGGTAAAGACCCTCAGGAAACAGCTATATCAGGCTCCTGTCAGCAAACACTTGTTGGCATCCACAATAGTGTCTGGGTTTGATGACTGTATATGGGATGGATCCCAGGGTGGGACAGTCTCTAGATGGCCTTTCCTTCAGTCTCTGCTCCACACTTTGTCTCTGTAACTCCTCCCATGGGTATTTTGTTCCCCCTTCGAAGAAGAACCAAAGTATCCACACTTTGTTCTTCCTTCTTGAGCTTCATGTGGTCTGTGAATTGTATCTTGGTATTCCAAGCTTATGGCTTAATATCCACTTATCAGTGAGTGCATACCACATGTGTTCTTTTGTGATTGGGTTACCTCAAACAGGATGGTATTTTCTAGTTCTATCCATTTTCCTAAGAATTTCATAAATTCATCATGTTTAATAGCTGAGTGGTACTCAATGTGTAAATGTACCACATTGTCCATATCCGTTCCTCTGAAGAAGGACATCTGAGTTCTTTTCAGCTCTTGGCTTTTATAAATAAGGCTGCTATGAACATAGTGGAGCATGTGTCCTTATTACACGTTGGAGCATTTTCTGGGTATATGCCCAGGAGTGACATAGCTGGGTCCTCAGGTAATACTATGTCCAATTTTCTGAGGAACCACCAGACTGATTTTCAGAGTGGTTGTACCAGCTTGCAATTCCACCAGCAATGAAGGAGTGTTCCTCTTTCTCCACAACCTTGCCTGCTTCTGCTGTCACCTGATATTTTGATCTTAGCCATTCTGACTGGTATGAGATGGAATCTCAGAGTTGTTTTGATTTGCATTTCCCTGATGACTAAGGATGTTGAACATTTCTTTAGTTGCTGCCTCTGAGCCATTTGGTATTCCTCAGTTGAGAATTCTTGGTTTACCTTTGGAACCCATTTTTAATAGGGTTGATGGATTCTCTGGAGTCTAACTTCTTGAATTCTTTGTATACATTGGATATTAGCCCTGTATCAGATATAGGATTGGTAAAGATCTTTTCCCAATTTGTTGGTTGCCATTTTGTCCAATTGACAGTGTCCTTTGCCTTACAGAAGCTTTGTTATGAGATCCCATTTTTCAATTCTTGATCTTAGAGCATAAGCCATTAGTGTTCTGTTCAGGAATTTTTCCCCTGTGCCCATGTGCTCAAGGCTCTTCCCCACTTTCTCCTCTATAAGTTTCAGTGTATTTGGTTTGATGTGGAGGTCCCTGATCCACTTGGACTTGAGCTTTGTACAAGGAGATAAGAATGGGTTGATTTGCATTTTTCTACTTGCCAATCTCCATTTGAACCAGCACCATTTGATAAAAATGCTGTCTTTTTCCCACTGGCTTTAGCTCCTTTGTCAAAGATCAAGTGACCATAGGTGTGTGGGTTCATTTCTGGGTCTTCAGTTCTAGTCCATTGATCCACCTGCCTGTCACTGTACCAATACCATGCAGTTTTTATAACAATTGCCCTGTAGTACAGCTTAAGATCAGGGATGGTGATTCCACCAGAGATTCTTTTATTGTTGAGAATAGTTTTTGCTATCCTATGTTTTTTGTTATTCCAGATGAATTTGAAAATTACTCTTTTTGACTCTGTGAAGAATTGAGTTGGAATTTTGTTGGGGATTGCATTGAATCTGTAGATTGCTTTTGGCAAGATAGGCATTTTTCCTATATTAATCCTGCCAACCATGACCATGGGAGATCTTTCCATCTTCTGAGATCTTTGATTTCCTTTTCAGAGACTTGAAGTTCTTGGCAAACATCTTTTACTTGCTTAGAGTCACACCTAGGTATTTTATATTATCTGTTACTATTGTGAAGGGTATTGTTTATCTAATTTCTTTCTCAGCCTGTTTATCCTTTGTGTAGAGGAAGTCCACTGACTTGCTTGAGTTAATTTTATACCCAGCTACTTTGCTGAAGTTGTTTATCAGGTTTAGGAGTTCTCTGGTGGAATTTTTGAGGTCACTTAAGTATACTATCATATCATCAGCAAATAGTGATAATTTGACTTCTTCCTTTCCAATTTGTATCCCTTTGATCTCCTTTTGTTGTCTAATTGCTCTGGCTAGGACTTCAAGTACAACATAGGGAGAGAGTGGGCAGCCTTGTCTAGTTCCTGATTTTAGTGGGATTTATTCAAGTTTCTCTCCATTTAGTTTGATATTGGCTGCTTGTTTGCTGTATATTGCTTTTACTATGTTTAGGTATGGGCCTTGAATTCCTGATCTTTCCAAGACTTTTACCATGAAGGGGGTGTTGAATTTTGTTAAGTGCTTTCTCAGCATCTAATGAGCATTTAATTTTTTTTTCCTTTGAGTTTGTTTATATAGTGAATTATATTAATGGATTTCTATATATTGAACCATCCCTGCATCCCTGCGATGATGATGCCTTCTTGATGATTGTTTTGATGTGTTCTTGGATTCGGTTTGCAAGAATTTTATTGAGGATTTTTTGCATCAATATTCATAAGGGAAATTGGTCTGAATTTTTCTTTCTTTGTTAGGTCTTTGTGTGGTTTAGGTAATTGTGGCCTCATAGAACAAATTGGGTAGAGTACCTTCTATTTCTATTTTGTGGAATAGTTTGAGGAGTATTGGTATTAGGTCTTCTTTGAAGGTCTGATAAAACTCTGCACTAAACCCATGTGGTCCTGGGCTTTTTTTGGTTGGGAGACTATTAATGACTGTTTCTATTTCATTAGCAGATATGGGATGGTTTAGATCGATAATCTGATCTTGATTTAACTTTGGTACCTGATATCTGTCTAGAAAATTGTCCATTTCATCTAGGTTTTCCAGTTTTGTTGAGTATAGGCTTTTGTAGTAGGCTGTCATGATTTTTTGGATTTTCTCAGTGTCTATTGTTATGTCTCCTTTTTCATTTCTGATCTTGTTAATTAGGATACTGTCTCTGTGCCCTCTAGATAGTCTGGCTAAGAGTTTATATATTTTGTTGATTTTCTCAAAGAACCAGCTACTGGTTTGGTTGATTCTTTGTATAGTTCTTTTTCTTTCCATTTGGTTGATTTCAGCCCTGGGCTTGATTATTTCCTGACATCTACTCTTCTTGGGTGAATTTGCTTCTTTTTGTTCTAGAGCTTTCAGATGTGCTGTCAAATTGCTGGTGTATGTTCTCTCCAGTTTCTTTTTGGAGGCACTCAGAGCTATAAGTTTTCCTCATAGGACTGCTTTCCCTCTGTCCCATAAGTTTGGGTATGTTGTTGCTTCATTTTCATTAAACTGCAAAAAGTCTTTATTTCTTCCTTGACCAAGTTATCATTGAATAGAGTATTGTTAAACTTCCACATTTATGTGGATTCTCTATTGCTTATGTTATTATTGAGGAGCAGCTTTAGTCTGTGGTGATCTGACAGAATGTAAGGAATTATTTCAATCTTCTTTTATTTGTTGAGTTCTGCTTTTTGATCAATTGTATGGTCAATTTTAGAGAAGGTAGCATGAGGTGCTGAGAACAAGATATATCCTTTTGTTTTAGGATAAAATGTTATAGATATCTGTTAAATCCATCTGTTTCATAACTTCTGTTAGTCTCATTGTGTCTTTGTTTAGTTTCTGTTTCCATGATCTGCCCATTGCAGAGAGTGGGCTTTAAAAATCTCTCACTATTATTGTGTTGGTTGCAATGTGTGCTTTGAGCTTTAGTTAAGTCTCTTTTATGAATGTGGGTGCCCTTGCATTTGGAGTGTAGATGTTCAGAATTGAGAGTTCTTCTTGGTAGATTTTTCCTTTGACCAGTATAAAGTGTTCTTCATTTTCCTTTTTGATAACTTCTGGTTGAAAGTAAATTTTATTTGGTATCAAAATGTCTACTCTAGCTTGTTTCTTGGTACCATTTTCTTGGAAAATTGTTTTCCAGTCTTTTATTCTGAGGTAATGTCTGTCTTTGTCACTGAGGTGGGTTTCCTGTATGCAACAAAATGTTGGGTCCTGTTTACATACCCAGTCTGATAGTTTATGTCTTTTTATTGGGGAATTAAATCCATTGATATTAATAGATATTAAGGAAAAGTAACTGTTGCTTCCTGTTATGCTTGTTGTTAGAGTTGGAAGTCTGTTCATGTGGCTATCTTCTTTTAGTTTTTTTGGAAGATTACTTTCTTGCTTTTTCTAGGATGTAGTTTCCATCCTTGTGTTGAAGTTTTCCATTTATTATCCTTTGAAGGGCTGGATTTGTGGAAATATAATGTGTAAATTTCTTTTTGTCATGGAATACCTTGGTTTCTCCATCTATGGTAATTGAGAGGTTTTTGGGTATAGTAACCTGGGCTGGTATTTGTGTTCCCTTAGGGTCTGTATGACATCAGCTCAGGATCTTCTAGCTTTCATAGTCTCTGGTGAGAAGTCTGGTGTAATTCTGATAGGTCTGCCTTTATATGTTACTTGACTTTCTTCTGTCACTGTTTTTAATATTCTTTCTTTGTTGAATGCATTTGGTGTTTTGATTATTATTTTACAGGAGGAATTCCCTTTCTGGTCCAAACTAATTGGAGTTTTGTAGACTTCTTGTATGTTAATAGGTATCTCTTTTTTTAGGTTTGAGAAGTTTTCTTCTATAATTTTGTTGAAGCTATTTATTGGCCTTTTAAGTTGGAAGTCTTCACTCTCTTCTATACCTATTATTCTTAGGTTTGGTCTTCTCATTATGTCTTGGATTTCCTGGATGTTTTGGGTTAGGAGCTTTTTGCATTTTACATTTTCTTTGGCTGTTGTGTCAATGTTTTCTATGTTATCTTCTGCACCTGAGATTTTTTCTTCTATCTCTTGTATTCTGTTGGTGACTCCTGATTTCTTTCTAACTCTGGGGTTGTCTCCTTTTGTGATTTTTTTTTCCTTTGGAGACTGGGTTTCTCTCTATAGCCCTGGCTGCCCTGGATCTGACTCTGTAGACCAGGGTGGCCTCAAAATCAGAAATTCATCTGCCTCTGCCTCCCAAGTGCTGGGATTAGAGGCTTACAGGACCATTGCCTGGTGTGATTTTTTAATGTTTCTACTTCCCTTTTTAGATCCTGGATGATTTTGTTCAATTTCTTTACCTGTTTGGTTCTGTTTTCCTGTAATTCTTTAAGGGATTTTTGTGTTTCCTCTTTAAGGGCTTGTAACTGTTTACCTGTGTTCTTCTGTATTTCTTTAAGGGAGTTATTTATGTCCTTAAATTTCTCTATCAGCATCATGAGATATGATTTTAGATCCAAATCTTGCTTTTCCAGTGTTGGGGTATCCAGGACTTGCTGTGGTGGGAGTACTAGATTCTGATGATGCCAAGTAGTCTTGGTTTCTGTTGGTAAGATTCTTGTGTTTGCCTTTCACCATCTGTTAATCTCTGGTGTTAGATGTTCTTACTGTTTCTGGCTGGATCTTGTTCCTTCTGTGGGTCTGTAAGCCTGTGTCAGTACTCCTGGGAGATTTGCTCTCCCCTGGCAAGACCCATGTGCTGAGGGCTGTGGATAAGCTGTCCCTCCTGGGTGCAGATGGATGAATGGAGGACCCTGTCCTAGCTGCTCTACCGCTTCTGCAGCCTGTGCCTCCTGGCTTAGAAAGTCACCTAATAGGCTCTACCAGTGCTAGACTAATACAGAAGCAGAGGCTCACAGCCATCCACTGGACTGAGAACATGGTCCCTAATGAAGGAGCTAGAGAAAGGACCCAACGAGCTGAAGGGTTTTCAGCCCCTTAGGACAAAAACCAATATGAACGAACTAGTACCCTCAGAGCTTCCATGAACTAAACCACCAACCAAAGAATACACATGGCGGGACTTTTGGCTCCAGCAGCATATGTATAGCAGAGGATGGCCTAGTCAGTCATCAATGAGAGGAGAGGCCCTTGGTCCTGTGAAGGTTCTATGCCTCAGTGTAGGGGAATGCCAGGGCCACAGAAGTGGGAGAGGATGGGTTGGTGAGCAGGGGGAGGGAGGGAGGTAACAGGATTTTTATTTCCAGAGGGGAAACTGGGAAAGACAATATTATTTGAAATGTAAATAAAGAATATATCTAATAAGAAAAGATGAAAAAATAATTTAAAAAAAGAAAGAAAGAAAAGAAAGGAAGGAAGGAAGGAAGGAAGGAAGGAAGGAAGTCACTGGAAAGAAAATGGTGATCTTGCCCGAGTCCTGGGGTCAGAGCACTCTCTGGAGACCTGCCCTCCCCTTGCAGGAATGGTGCACAGAGGGCTATGGAACAGGCACACCTCCTGGTTGTAGATGGAAGTAGAAAGGACCCTGTCTCTCCTGCTCTTCTGCTTCTGCAGCCTGTGTGTCCTGGCTGGTCCTGCCTTAGGAAGTCACTGGAGAGAAAATACTGATCTTGGCTGAATCTGGGGTCAGAGCACTCTTGTGATTTTCTTCCTTCAGTTTGTTTATATTGTGGATAAAGTGGAAATTTCTGTTTTCTTTGGAGACTCAGTTGTGCCATGTGATTTTTTTCTTTTGGAAATGATATTTCTTTTATATGATATTTTGACAAGAAAGTTGTCTGTTTCTGCCTAATATCCTGAGGATTTATGTGATGCTGAAATAAAAACTAACAGACTAGGATTTGGGTCGAGGAAATTTCAAGATGGCATAACATTAAGTCAGTGACATAGTTATTACTGATAATGTTTCTGTAGGTCTATGATGAAAAAAACAAGCAAGACAACAACAGCAAAACACCCAACAAACAAATAAACAAAACAAGTCAGACAGAAAGAAAGACAAAAGTCCTGGAAAAAGGCATCAAGAAGTTTAATATTGCTGGGCAGTGGTGTTGCACGCCTTTAATCCCAGCACTTGGGAGGCAGAGACAGGCGGATTTCTGAGTTGGAGGCCAACCTGGTCTACAGAGTACATTCCAGGACAGCCAGGGCTACACAGAGAAACCCTATCTTGAAAAACAAAACAAAACAAAAAAAAAAAAACAAAAACAAAAAAAAACAAAAACAAAAAAAAAAAAAAAGAAGCTTAATATGCTTCTGCTGAAAGAAATGCTGTTACTGTTAAGATTAGAAAGAAAGGTCTTCTGCTCTGTACTGGAGCAGTATGAAAGGCACCCTGAGCAGAACTGTCAACTCTCAGCTTAGCTACGATGGAGGTAAAATCCTTTGGTGATGTGAGGGTCATTGAAGTATAGCTTTATTACAATGAAATCCAATGTCTAAAAATTGTTCTTATTTTGTGCTTGTACCACAGTAAGAGCCAAGATTTTAAGCTCTACTAAGTACAAAACAAACAGACAAAAAGACTATGCGTGTTTATGTTCATTTAAAAAATACTAGTAGTGATGTATTATTTTAAAATATACAGTTAATATGTTAGAAGTTATTTAAAATTTATATTGAGAAAAACATGTATTTTCAGTATTGCTGTAGATAAGCATCTACATAAGACTGTTAAATTGTTTGTTGTTTTATATCAAACAACTTTTATAGTACTTACTTTTATTGTTATAATATTTTATAAATTTTAAAGACTATGACAAAAAAGGTATTGTAGGTATTGAAGGGGGGTCTCTGGGAGGAGTTGGGGTACAAAAGGGAAACAAGAATGTGATTTAATTCTATTTACTTAAAATATGTTTTTAAATGTTAACAAATTCAGATAAATTGAAATCATGTATCTTTTCTCATCACAATGCAATAAAACTTATATCAATAAAAAAAAAAAAAAAAGGAAGGCACCCTGAGAACAAGACCCCACCCAGCCAAGCTTCTACTATTACAAGGAGAAAGCCCAAGGAAAGTTCTGCTCATAGAAAGCAACTGCATAAAACACTTCTGGTAATGTGACTCAAGAGGGCCAGCGTCCTTTCCAGTTTGGCAGTCTCATTTGCATAGTACTGACTTTGGAGGGACAGACAATGGACAAGTAAGAGTTTTGTGGATGTTTTCCACCATCGATTCATAGAGCCACTGAGACAGTGTGTTGTATAGGAGTCCCCAAGTGAAAGTCCTGAGAGGGCAGAGCACCATGACAGACCATTATAGAAAGCTGTGAAGGTGAAGTCAGGGTTGGACTAGCAACCCCAAAGTGTTGGAGAAGCCAGAATTGTGAGACATCTGCCAAGGTGAGCGGCTTACAGAGAATGGAACCAGTCCAAGAAGGAGATGAATGTTGCAGGTAGCAAAGCTGGAGGAGTGGAGCTATCCAGCCTTTGAAATTAGAGTCCAGATATTGGATATAGAGCTTCAGGATTTGGATTTTTTCCTGCAGGGTTTTAATATTGCTTTGGTCCAATATTTCTTTTTTCTTTCTTTTTTTTTAAAAATTAGGTATTTTCTTTATTTACATGTAAATTTCTCCTTTCCCAGTTTCCCCTCCAAACAAACAAACAAAAACAACAAGAACAAACACCTGTTGCCTCCCCCATTCCCATGCCTGCGACCCCACCCTCTCCCACTTATTGGCCCTGGCATTCCCCTACAATGGGGCACAGAACCTTCACAGGGCCGAGGACCTCTTCTCCTATTGATGATCAACTTTGCAATCCTCTACTATACACATGCTGCAAAACAATCAGTCCCACCATGTATAGTCCTTGGTTGGTGGTTGGGTCCCTGGGAGCTCTGAGGGTACTAGTTAGTCCATATTGTTGTTCGTCCTAAGGGGCTGCAAACCCTTCAGCTCCACAGAACCTTTCTCTAAGTCCTTCATTGGAGACCATGTACTCAGTTCAATGGATGGCTGTGAGCCTCTACATCTGTATTAGTCAGGTATTGTCAGAGCCTCTCAGGAGATAGCTATACTTAGGCTGGCTTGTCCTTCCTTCAGTCTCTGCTCCAAAGTTAATCTCTGCCACTCCTTCAGTGGGTATTTGGTTCCCCCTTTTAAGAAGGAATGAAATGTCCACCTTTTGGTTTTCCTTCTTCTTAAGTTTCTTGTGGTTTGTGGGTTGTTCTTCCTGTATTCCAAACATCTGGGCTAATAACCACTTATCAGAGAATGCATAACATGTGTGTTCTTTTGTGATTGGGTTACCTCACTCACGATGATACTCTCCAGATCCATCCATTTCCCTAAGAATTTCATAAATTCATTGTTTTTAATAGCTGAGTAGTACTCTATTGTATAGATGTACCATAGTTTCTGTATCCATTCCTCTGTTGAGGGACATCTGGGTTGTTTCCAGTTTCTGGCTATTATCAATAAGGCTGCTATGAACATGGTGGAGCATCTTCTGGGTATATGCCTAGGAGTGGTATAGCTGAGTCCTCTGGTAGAACTATGTCCAATTTCTGGAGGAACCGCCACGCTGATTTCCAGAGTGGTTGTACCAGTTTGCAATCCCACCAGCAATGAAGGAGTGTTCCTTCATAGTGCCCCCATTCTTCCTCTCTAGAATGATAACACATATTTTATAAGGCTGTATCTTAGAAGTAGATAACTTGATTTTTTATTTTATGGAGGTTTACAGTTCAGAGACTGCTTTCAGTCTCAGAAGAGGGTTTGAATTTTTTAAACAGTGTTGAGACAAAATGACTATGGGGACTTTTAAAGTTGGGCTGCATGCATTTTTCTTTATGATGTGGTCACAAGACTTCAGTGGCCAGGGAGTAGAATATGGTAGTTAGAATGAGGAATGACCCCTACGAGGTCACATATTTGAATACCTGGTCTTCAGTTAGTGGCACTGTTTGGGGAGCATATGTAACCTTTCTGGAGGGAATATGTTACTGGGGGTGTGCTTTGAGAATTTATACCCTCACCCTATTCCAGTTCATTCTCTGCTTCGTTTTTGCTGTAAAAAATGTGTTCTCTTAACTCCTTGTTCCTGTTCTCTTGCCTGCTGCCCGCACCTTTCCTACCATGATGGACTTGTAGCCCTCTGAAATTGTCAGCCAAAATAAACACTTTCCTCCATAAGTTGTTTTTTTATGTCATAGCATTTTATCATAGAAACAAAAAAGCAAACAATACACCCTCCCTTTTCTTACTCCTCACATCCCAATCAACAAGTTTTGATTGTTTTATTCTCTCTTTTGTAACCATTTTTTTGCCTTGAGAGCTACAAGCATTAGTGTAGTCCAGGGCCACTATAACTTCTTGGTTATCTTTGTCTATGTATATTGAGTTGATTTTAAGAGTCTAGATTTGCTTTCTTCTCATTCGTTGTCCAAATAGAAATAAGAAGACAAATAGAGATTGGAATACACATTGTATTGTTGACCTATTTAACACCACTCCTACCTCCATGATCCTTGTCTACCTCCATGCTCAGACTTTTACCCCTTTCATCTTGCCCTGCATACACTTTCCTGTTGCACTCAATTACACTTGGTTTCTCAAACAGAATGTTTCTTGTTATTGTCAGGACTTCATATGTTTTTTTTCCCTTTGTACTGAGCTTTCTTTGTTAATTCCAATGACCCCTTCACTTTCTACTCACTATATCCATTTCCTCCCTCTTGCAGAAGGTCGTGTAGGCATCTGGATAGCCTCAGTCTTTCTCATACCCAGCTCTGTGACTTGTATTTTCCCATCATTAGTCTTGTCATCTGAGAAGTGAGTCTGTCTTTCATGTGTGGTAGGTTTTCCGTAAGTTATGGTAGAGACTATACCTTATTTGTCCACTGATGTGTCACCGATCAAGAAATGGGCATGCTAGATTTTCAATAAATATTTACTACATGAGGAATGAATGAATTCTGAAAATCTCAGAGTGAGTGGATGGCTGCTTTGGAAATCATTCTTGCAGTTGCTTAATAAAAAGATCAAACATCTAGTTTGTTCTGGTGTGTGCACCCATGAGAAAATAAAAGCATGTTACATATGAGACTTTTCATGAACAGTTGCTTACAGTGTTATTATTAATAGCCTCTAATTAGAAGCAATCAAGTGTCCACTCTTATGAACAAGTATAAATAAAGTATGAATAAACAAATGTACTATATCCATATAACAAAACATTATGGGAAACAGGAAAGTAATATTGGTATAGTATAAATGAACATCAAAATGTTGAGTGGAAAAAGGAACAATTTTCATTTTTCCTATCATTCCTTGTCTCTGAAATGTTCTAAGCAGACAAAATTTTTGGAGAGACAAACTTTTAGCCTAATGGTTTCTCAGAGCCATGGAGTTTGGGAGGCAATGGAGGGTGACAGGAGATGACCATAGAGGTTCCCACGTGACAGGAATATTGTAATGCGGGCTCCAGTAATGACTGCACATTGCTGTACAGACAGTAAAAACTACTGAGTTCCACAGTTTGAGAACTGTGAATTACCACTGCGATAAAGCTCTTATTATAAAAGAAGAGTGACTGGAAACCAGCCAGATCTAACTTGAAAACAGTGCTAATGTTTAGCAAGAAAGCAATACTGATGTCAAGAAATATTAGTTAATGGATAGTCCATCTATGGCCTCATCTACTGACTTTGACATTGACTGACACATCTGCTCAGTTTGTTTATATTATAGCATGAATAATCGCATGTGCTTTTCCTCAGATGACCATTTCATTTTTGTATGGAATGAAAAATCTTTTGAAATCTTTTGTTATATAAATAATTTAAAAAGAAGTAAGCTTAAATTCAATTTTGCAAAGCTCATATTAGTGATTCATTAAGGATGGAACCTCCTCTCCTACACTGTCTTTCCTCAAGCTGCCTCCACTAACAGGCTAAGAGGTCAGAAATTTTACCATTATTTTTTATCATATGCCCAATATCAACCCAATGAGGAAGGTGTGGTGGTTTGAATAGGTTTGGCACACAGTTGCATGGGTTTGAATGCTTGGCTCATGGGAAGTGGCACTATGAGGAAGTGTGCAGTGTTAGGAAGTGTTGGAGTGGGCGTGGCCTTTTTGGAGGAAGTTTGTCACTGTACGGTGGGTTTTGAAGTCTTCTATGCTCAGGCTCTGCCTGGTGTGCCTTACAGTTTCCTCCTGACTGCCTCGGGAAGACAGTTTGCTTGTTCTGCTTGTGGATCGAGATGTAGAACTCTGGGCTCTTCCAGGACCATTTCTGCCAGTACACTTCCATGCTGCCCACCATGATGATAATGGACTGAACCTCTCAAACTGTAATCCAGCCCCAGTTAAATGTTGTTCTTTATAAGAGTTGCTTTGGCCATGGTGTCTGTTCACAGCAATGAAACTCAATGAATCATGAGGGCCAATTCATTATTATCTTATATTAGACTTGACTGATCATGTCTGTAGATAACAGTTTGAGATCTGCTGTCCTAGGTGACACAAAACTGTGGAAGCCTCAATAACAGAATATGTTTTCAGGTCTTTCTGGCATTAGGGTGTGTCTAAGTGTTTCAGGGTAGAAATCCATGCCAGTCAGGAGGAAATTATTTGGTCTAGTTTTTCCTTATTATGGTACAGAGTAGTGTTGACTGTTAATGAGCATCTCCCTCCTTGTCACTAACAGAGAGTACATTAACAACCATTGTTTCCATCTCAGGCTGTCTCAGGTCTTATTATTGTATTGCTCTTCCCTCTTAACTGGAATGATAGCGGAAGCAACCACAGAGGGGAAGTTGGAACTGGACCTTCTGCGATAAGTCAATTTCTGCTTTGTGAAGTTTGTAAATGCCTACTTTGAATATCATTTCTATAAATCCTTCTGGATGATTCTTGGTTATAGATTGAATGACTGAGACTTCTGGTTGTCCTACATCTGGGAACTGAGAGGCTAGCCACCAAGTCCCTGATTTGTGTTTAAAACATGACATTCTCAGCTTAATCGTAGACATAGTTAGCCTCAGCACATGAATAACTCTCTCTGCACTGATAGAAGGCAGAAACTGCCAAACTATTCTATAAATTGCAGTCTGGCTTTTTGATAGAGCTACTGTAATTTGTGACAACAATGAAGAATAATTTGCCAATGGGAAGTCAGAGCTTTGCGATGAACAAGTGCTAATGTTGTCTCTGTTTAGCCACCCCTTCCCTATGGAGAACACGAAAATACTTCTTTGTTGCAGAAGATTTCTCAGCACGACCAAGTGGCAATTAAAGAGCCTGATGAGAAAAATGAATCTTCCCCAAGTGTCAGAGTCAAAAGATTCATCGCAGCTGCCCTGTCTCAGAGGGTCTGGGATGAAATCTACTTTCTCAATTACTGTCCTGTGTCACTTCTGCTTTCTCAGCATCCACCGTATTCAGGCATCATCCCTACCCTCTCTTCATCTGTTTGAGTGGGTACTCCGGCATGAAGGAAGCTGAGCTTTATCCCTCTAATGCATCTTGCTGTCTTTGGCACATTTGTTGTTTGTTGTTGATGGTGCCAGGGCTCAGCTGTTACATGACAGGCTTTGATCGAGTGAATCAATTGTTGTTGTTTTTCCTTCATGAAATACCCATCAGACTTTGTGGCTCTCTCTTCAAAGGAAAAAAAGGAAGGCCGCTTTGTAATGGTTTCAATCAGGTATAAGAAAAACACAGCACAGGAAATGAATGTCGTTTTGTTGCTTTTGGATGAAATGTCAGAAGAAAAAGTTCAGTGTCTTCTTACAATGTTCATTTAGTTGAGAGCATATTTTAGATTCATCAGAAATCTCATTTTCTGAACATATAATATTTGTCTAACTGGATGTTTACAAGTAGAAGAATGCATATAGATCCATATTTAGCACACTGCACAAAACATAAGTCCAAGTGGACCAAGGCTCTCAATATAAAAACCAGATACACTAAATTAATGCAAGAGAAAGTAAGGAAATAGACTTGAACACATTAGCAAGGGAGACAGTTTCCTAAACGGAACACCAATGGCTCAGACTCTAACATCAACAACTGGTGAATGGGACCCATGAAACAGTAAAGCTTCTGTAAAGCAAAGGACATTGTTAACAGGACAAAACAGTGGCCCACAGGATGGGAAAAGATCTTCATTAACCCTACATCTGACAAATAGCTAATATTCAAAATATATAAAGAACACAAGAAGCTAGACTCCAACAAACAAGATTAAAAAATAGGATGCAGAGCTAAACAGAGAATTATCATCAGAGGACTCTTGAGTGGCCAAGAAAAACTTAGATAAATGTCCAACATCCTAGTCATCAGGGAAATACAAATCAAAACTACCCTGAGATCCCCCCTTACACCAATCAGAATGGCTAAGGTAAAAAACTCAAGTGCTAGCACATGCTTGTGAGGACGTAGAGAAAGGGAAACCCTCCTCCATTGCTGGTGAGAGTGCAACTTGTACAACCACTCTGGAAATCAATCTGGTGATTCCTCAGAAATTGGAAGTAGTTCTACTTGACAACCCAGCTATACCAGTCCTGGGCATATACCCAAAAGATTCCCCACTCTGGGATCATGAAAGGTATCCTGGTTTCTGGTTAAGCTAAGGCTTGAAACCCCAGAAACCTTGAAGGGACAGTAGGCACTTCGTCTGTCCTGGACACCAGGCCCTGTGATTCTTCATAGATTTCTGGCCCTCAGTCATATATGCCTACACCCCGCTATGCCACAGGAACACTTGCTTAATTATGTTCATAGCAGCCTCATTTGTAGTAGCCAGAAGCTAGAAACAGTCTAGATGTCCTCAACTGAAGAATGGATACAGAAAATGTGGTTTACTTATACAATGGGATACTACTCAGCTATTAAAAAACAACGACTTCACAAACCTCGCAGGCAAATGGACGGAACTAGAAAATATCATTCCGAATGAGTAACCCAGGCCCCACTTAATATCACTTATAAGTGGATATTAGCTATAAGACTACCCATGATATACTCCACAGACTCAAAGGAGGAAGGCCCAACTGAGGAAATTTGAATCATACTTAGAAGGGGAGACAAAGTAGTTATAGGAGGCAGTGGGAGGGAGGGAGAGAGGGAAGGAGGAAGGGAGGGAGGGAGGGAAGGAGGGAGGAAGGAAGAATGAAGAGGGAGGGAAATGGGGGATGCAGGATCAGGTGTGGGGAGAGACAGGAGAGAGATCCAGAAGATCAGGGGAATGAATGGAAATCTGAGGGGTAGGTGGAATATCTAGGAAGTCTCAGAGACCTGGGATTGGTAAGGCTCCCAGGATTCAATGCAGGTGATGTTAGCTGTGATGCCTAACAGTTGGGACATGGAACCTGAAGATACCATCTCCTGTAGTCAGGCAAGACCCTTAGTGGAAGGATAAAGACACCAACCCACACACAAACTTTCAACCCCAAATTTGTCCTGTCTAAAAGGTATGCAGAGACAAAGATGGAACAGAGACTGAAGGAATGCCAGCCAGTAACTGGCCTAAGTTGAAACCCATCTCATGGACAAACACCAATTCTTGACATTATTAATGATACTCTGTTATGCTTGTAGATATAAACCTAGCATAATTGTCCTCTGAGAGGCTCTAACCAGCAGCTGTCTGAAACAGATGTAGGTATCTACAGCCAAACATTGGATGGAGGTTGGGAACTCTTAATAGAAGAACTGGGGGAAAGATTGAAGGCCCAGAAGGGGGTGGGAACATCACAGGAGAACCAAAAGAGTCAACTAACCAGGACCCCTGGGAGCTCTCAGAGACTGAGCCACCAACCAAAGAACATACACAGGTTGGAACAAAGCCCCAGACACATATGTAGCAGATATGCAGCTGAGTCTCCATCCGGGTTCCTCAACAACCAGAATGGAGGCTCTCCCTAAAACTATAGCCTGACTGTGGTATGTGTTTTCAAAGAGGGCTACCTTGTCTGACATCAGTGGGAGAGGATGCATCTAATCTGGCAGAGACTTGATTTGCCAGGGCTTGGGGGATACCGAGGGGTGGCCCACCCTCTCAGAGGAGAAGAGGAGGGAGGATGGAGGAGGAGTCCTGTGGGGATGGTCAGGGAGGGGGTAGTATTTGAGATATAAATAAATAAATATTTAAAAAACATACTAAATAGACATTGTTTTTTAAAATTTCATAGGAAAATATGCATGGGAGGAGGGAGGAAGGAGGAAGGAAAGAATAGAAGAAGAGAAGGAGAGAGAGAGAGAGAAAGAGAGAGAGAGAGAGAGAGAGAGAGAGAGAGAGAGAGAGAGAGAGAGAGAGAGAGCCTTTCCTGTCTTTCCAGGGAAGTAATTAGTAATTCACTGTAATTTGTGGTGCTATTTGGGGGAATCTCTAGGATGTTGTTCACTTGAGCATTATCTGAAATCTCTTGTGGTCTGTTGCTCTGCAATCTTGGGTTCAGGGTTCAAGGTTTGTTACCCAAAGACACTCGAATCTGCTTCTTTCAAAATGACAAATGAGAATCAGTAGTGCTGACCACAGGATACTGACAATCTCATAAGGATACTGACATCCTCATATGATAGAGTAACAAATTCAGGGAGTTGAATATCCCTTGTTTCTGAATTGTCTAGTTAAACGTTTTTCCCTTTCATATTATTATTCAAAATATACAACAACATCAAATTAAAAATTATAAGAAAAATGTGATTTTATAAAGGTTTTGAGATTAAATTTATTATTATTATTATTATTATTATTATTATTATTATTATTATTATTATTATTACATTTTCTTCTATCATAAAATACACCTCAACTGAAGTTTACCTTCCCTCTTTCCCTCTATTCCTCCTGGTCCCCCTCCTCACCTTCAGGTTCACTCCTCATCTGTTTCTTTTCAGAAAAGAACAGGCCCCTCAGGGATATCAACTGAACATGACATAAGAAGTTACAAGACTAGGCACAAACCCTCATATCAAGTCTGGACAAGTGTTTTTTAAAAGACTGAACCATATATATATATATATATATATTATATGTATATGTGATATTATAATAATTATCTATTATATATAATATTATAATACAGTATATAATAATATATGTAATATATATTTTTAGTATATATATTATATATACATTCTGGATTATTGGATTATATATTATATAGATCTAGATTTTCTCTACATATAGATATAGACATTATATAGAAATATACTAAAAGCCAAATGAAATAAACAACTCTAAAATACAAGGAAGCAATCCCTACCTTGATCCTTTCTGTATAAACTGAGGACATGACCACTCCAAGGTACGGTTGACAGGAAGGTTTTTACTGTAAGCATGAGGGAGTGTATAGTTAGAGGCATCTGTAAAAGACCAGAGCAGGGAGAGAAAGTAGGCCAACCTCGTCCAGCAGACAGGACTGGGCCATGAGAGGAGGAGAGGGAGTGAGAGAGGAAGACAAAGAGAACACAAGCAAAGGAGAGGAACAGGGACCAAGGGAGGAAGACAATAGAGAGCAGGGCTGAAATCATGTAGCAGGGTTATATGGGAATGAAAAGCTGAGGGAGGGTAAGTTCCTTGGCTGGGGTGTTTTAAGGTAGGGGACTGGCTGAGGAGTTCAGAAAAGAGCCATGCTCTTTGGCATGCTAATAGGCAGCACACATAGCCATTTGTTGCCAGTGTCTTTTGGATCTTATACTTATTCTACTCTTTCCTAGGATTTGCTAATAGTGGCAAATAGTTGGTTTAGGATCTAAGCTTGTGGCCACCTGCTCCTCTTACCTTTACTAAAGAACCAAATCAGCAAAAGAGAAAGGTGGAAGTTGAGAGACCTTTGGGCTAACAATGAATAAGAGAGGTGAGCAGTCTGTGGTGGGCGTTTCTTCCTTGCAGAGCACTCTTGAGTAGGTAGGGATTTTCACAGGGCAGAATGTGTAGCCACAGGGAGGCTTCATGCATAACAAAGGGCCATTAAAGACTGTATTCCACAACCCTCAACTCTCTTGATGCCAAATTTAGTGAATGTTGATGTGCTATTCATTGCTCTACACGTGTCATACATTCAGTGTGTTGACCAAATCCTATAACTAACATTTTATTAAACTGTGACAATTTTGTGATTTCTATAGTGGATGCTGTCACTCAGAGCTCTGTGAGACGTGGTGTAAACATCATATTTGGACAGTGTGATACAGTTTAGTTATTTTATAATAACTTGCATTAATGAAAAGGCATATGCTTACTGGAACATATGAGAGCTTTTGCACCATGAGGACATAAAATTAGGTTACAGTCAGGCAAGGACGCAGCTTTATTCTAACAGCTGCAGGGTTGGAATCCTACAAGGGATCACAAACTACTGACAAGCTGTTGAAATTAATAAATATTTCAATGTTATTGTCCATGACTTTGATATGAGTTTGGTGTTTAATTCTTTCAAGTTTGCTGCCCAATTTCGATAACTTAAAAGTTTGACAAATTCTGAAAGGTTGAAAATTATTGTTTGGGGAGTATTTGTAATTCTTGAAAGAATAGTGTGAGGCACTTGAATGTTTAGTAGTTGAGTCTTTTAATGTTGTCTCATCAATGGAAAAGAGGCATTTCAATGGAATCACATAAGTGCTTCCTGTCCATCCCCAAGTGGTGAGGGCATTCAGGTCAAGCTGCCTTTAACTCACAGTGACGACTGCAAGCTTTCACTTCGAACATTTTTACATTCTTCTCACTCAAGAGGCATCCAACCTGAGTGTACCTAGAATGTTCCTGTATCTGTGAGTATAATGGTACCATCAGACTTCCAGTCAGTCCTATGGAACCGGTGCAGATGTGGGCCTGTAGACCCTTGGCACCCAGGACATTTGTCCCAGATGAGGTCTCTAGAGTCCAGGAAACAATAGAGGATAGAAGCAGATGCAGATGCAGATGAAGATGCAGATGCAGATGCAGGGAATGCTGTCCAGACTTTGCCCCCAAGAAAGACATTATCTTTACTACCTTGGGCTGTAAGCTGATCTCTGGTGTGGCAGGGAGACTAGTTATCCTTGGGAGAGTAAATACATCAACTTTCTTAACAGGAGAGTGACACTCTAGATTTGGTGGCTCTTTGGAGAACAAATGTCCTTAGCTAAGCTACAATGGTAAGATCTACTTAAGGAACTGGGCTCAGTGTCATGGGGGAAACAGAGAGAGTCCATGAAATTTGAATCTTGGCTGCACAGTATGCCAATTGGCTATTCTTGGTTGAGTTATTAATTGTCACATTCCTCTTTGTGGAAATATTGAAAATTGAAATTAGATGGTGCATTTAAAGCACATAGAGCTATACTTACCCAATAATAAAACATTGTAAAAAAAAAAATCAGGACCATGGAAAGTGGTGAAGAAGTTCAGCAGCAGCAGAAACAGCTTAAAAATTAAGGGACCTTTACTCCTGGAAAAGGACAGGGAGTGAGAGATTTTGGAGCACTCAGTTCTAGATAGGATGTTGTTGCTTTTAATCAAACCTCCCCTCCCCACTCAAGCATCAGGGATCTATGCAGAAGAAGAGGCTGAGAGGCTGTTAGAACCACAGCTGGCAGATGACTCCAAGGAAACAGCATCTTCCAGACATAACAGGATTGATGCATTCATGAGCTCACGGAGGCTACAGCAGCATGCTCAAGACTGCACAGGTCCAAACCAGACCAAGTCCCAGCACTGAGAAGGGGAAGAGGGTGTGATGCCCTACCTCCAGCCAAGAAGCTACCTGCAATTGATGCCTGCTGGGTAAGGGGAAGTCAGTTTTCCACAACGGAATATGTGTCACTTGGTATATCAGTCACATTCCAGGACAGGCCAATAGCAAGAAGTGGTCCTCCAATCCTAAATGGGCACTATTCTTCTTTTTTAAAACTGTGTTATTTGTCTTATTGCTTCTTCCTTCCTTCCTTCCTTCCTTCCTTCCTTCCTTCCTTCCTTTGTTTTTGATTTTTATGTTTGTTTTTGATTCTGAAGAGAAGAAATGTGAAGTTGAGTGGGTAGTGGGTTCAGGAGGACCTAGGAACAGCTGGGGGAGGGGAAAGAGCATGATTAAAATACACTGTATGGAAAAAAATTAAATAGTAAGAATTGAGGGCTTTCTCTTCTCATACAACAAGAAGGCAAGAAAGTGCCACGAACTGGTTTAGTTCCTCTCAGACTCTGCCAGGAACAGGCTGAGGCTGCTTCCTTCACATTGGCTCTTGTTGTTATGGTAACACATGGGTAAGTTTCCTCTAGGCCCAAATTTTCATTCTAGGAAGGAGGAAGGCAGCTAACAAAAGTCTGCTACTCACAGCTCCGTTCTGTTATCCCAGAATGAACCTGCTTCTTAGGACTTGATCTACTTATAGAACCTCAGGTCTGGGTGACATGGCTACCCTGGGAGACAGTACTTTTTTAGTTATACATACAGCTGTGAAAGTCACAATTCTGTTAACAAGTACACAGATCATGGGGGCCAATAGACTGGTGGTGTTTGCCATAGGTGCCATCACAGTACTCAAGCTGTTGAGGCTTTGATATAGGCCTTCCTTGAGCAATAAAACATGACTTTTCTGGCATCCTCAGACTTTATTCACTGTATGATTTTTAATATGCATTCATAAGCCAATTTGAAAAGGTTAATTCTTCTTGATCTAGTGGTCAAAGGACAGATACATCCCCAGACACTGGATAGCTCATTTGGTGAATTTTAGAATGTAAGAGAATTAACATCTTGTGGTTAATAAGCCTCCTGGACGGTTTGTTACCCTGAACAGTAGCAACCCTGCACTGTGGTTTCCTCTTCTGCACTAACAGGTGCTAGGGGCATCTCCAGCTGTCTCTCTGAAGTTAGCTTCAGCATCAGCTTCCGTCTTTATCTTACTAGGGGTTAGTCAGCTGGGCATTGCATTAGTCTGTGCACATTGGTGGTTGGGAGTTAAGCTTTAAGTTCGAAGATAATAGTTTTCAGCCATTTTTTTTCTGGCACAAGTGCTGCAAAAAGGATGTTTAAAAAAACTCCTTAATAAGAAAAAAATGAAAGTACATTATCCCAATTTTAGTGAATTGCAGTCACACATCAAATGTAAGTCAAAGCTTTTTATAGTCATAAATATTGATGTAAAATATTTCAGAGAGCGAAGTCGTGTCATTGTGAGCCTCCATCACAATGAAAGGATTTGCCAGTCCTTTACTGCGGCTTCTCAGAGGCTTTCTGTCCTCATTCAAACAGCTGCTTTGACCACCAGCACCACTCTATGAATTTGTACCCATTTCCTTTTGTTTGGATTGGTTTAATTATGAAACAGAATGCTGGCTCCTTTGCCTTTTCAAAGATATTGGAGATGTCAGGAGTTAGAATGTTATGGAGTCACCACCTTCTATATGAAGCAGAGGGCAAATATCAGCTTTTTGTGGCTACTCACAGTCTGTCACATCTCCACTATCTTTTTTCTTCCTACTCTTAGCTTGGAGGACCAACCCAGGGACAAAGTGTGACCTGCAAGCTAAAACTTGGTTACTCTCACTCTGGAAAACATGGATTCTTGTTATCAGAGCAGGAGTCGCTGATGTTCATTGACAGTAGACTCATACTACTTAATGTTTTAATAGTATTCTACTGACTAGGTATTTATTTATAACATATTAACATATTTTTACCATGTTAATTATTTACATTGTGAGATGTATGAAGAATAGAGATTGTTGAAGCATTAAATGAAGTGAGGCTAGCAGCTGCTCAGAATGAACCTTCTGTGTTCAAGGATATCATCTGTCTCAAACTCGGGAATTCTTTTAGGAGAATAAGAGGACATTTCCTCACATGAAAGACATTCACAATTTTATAATTCTTAATTCATTTTACTCTGAGTCTACTTAAACCTCTGGGAGCTTAATTCATCATGTCCTACCAAAATATAGGTCAAAAAACATTACAAGAATAGACTTTAAAATAAAATCAGTTTTCTAAAACTACATAGGAGACAGACTGTAATCAAAACCAAATTCCCCTTGACCATAACATTTTCCTTCAGGATCATGATTTATTAACTATCTTTTGCTGGTGAAATAGAGTCTTTTAATTTGATATCTTACTTGAAATGCCAAGGCCACCCTTCAGGAAACAGCTTACAGCTGAGGTGTAGAGAGTAATGGCCTGGAACCCAACGCACTGTCAAACTATTTTCTCAAATTTGCATGTCATACTTGTGCAGGGACCATGCAGATTTTCTTTGAATCATTCCATTTTTTTAAAGTGTATATGCTGCCAAAGCGAGTATGTGCTATTGTCTAAGAATAATTGAAACAAATGTCCTCTCCCAGATCTCAAGATTCTTAACCTTGGGTTCAGGGCTTCTTTAAGTGGTTGTAGACAGCTTCTATCACTAAAATTTTTATATGGAATATTTGTCCTCATTTTTGGCCATGGCTAGTCATTTAGGGGACAAGAACTGCACTAGTTATTTTTCCAGAAAGAATTTAATATAAAGAATCATCATCAGCTTGGCCCAGAGGAAGCTTTATTTGGTTTATAAGTCACGGTCCATCATCAAGGGAAGCCAAGGCAGGAACAGGAAGTGAAGGAGAGACCATGGAAAAGCACTGCTTACTGGCTTGCTTTCCACAGTTTGCATACCCAGATTTGAGTTAGTCTCAAGGTGTCAAGCCAACAATTATGTACTTCCTATGCAACTGCTGCTATTGGAAATGAATAATTTGACATTATTTTATATCCCAGAGTCATGGTCTCTGCATATTGAATGAAAAGAAATGGAGGTGGACTTGATTCCAAAAAAAAAACAAAAACAAAAACAAAAAAAACCCAACCAAACAAAAACAAACAAACAAACAAACAAAAAACAAAAAACAAACAAACCAAAACCCCCCAAAAATAAAAATCCAAAAAGAAAACCCAACCAACCGACCAACAACAACGAAAAACAAACGAAACCAAAACAACAACAACTTCAAAAACCTAAAGAAAACCAAAGCAAAAAGGAGGTAAGGAATGTTTGAAGTTTTTTCGATAATAATCAGTAACAAATTATTACTTAGCGGGTGGATAGTGTCATGTATGTAAGCTCTACCCACTGTAGTCAGCTGCAGCAAAATCAACTTGACACTTTCAGCCATCTATCCTGCAGATTTCAAAGAGACTCGGGCTCATCTTCTTTGAAGACTGAAGCAACCATGGTGATTTCCCAGCTATGCAGATCACACAGGCACCACCCGAGACAAATTTCAAGTTGCATTAGTGCAGCCCCACACTCAGGTGTCTTTCCTTCTGGGCATGGTACCTCCATCCACCTTCGAGACTGGCCACTGTCAACATAACTGACGTAGATTCTTGAAAAGCCTTCTCGTCCCTTTCTCTCATTATGTGCTTTCATTTTCCAACAGTTTCTCAGGCCCAAATCCTGAGTCGTTCTTGACATAAATTCTCTTTTTGTTCACATTGTACTTCCACTCTGTCACTTCTTGGTTTCATTCCCTGTTGCTGTGATAAAACACCCTGACAAACACAATTTAGGTGGGAAAGGGATAAGTATTGCTACCTACAGTCTACTGCTGCAGGGTACTCAAGGCGGTTGGAACCTGAAGGAGCTAGTTGTGTTAGCTGTCCAGGACAGAGGGTGAATAACTGAATGTGTGCTTGTGCTTAGCTAATTTTTCTCTTTCTTATACAGTCCAGGACCCAAACCTAAGGAATGGTGCCATTTACCTTTAGGCTCGGTCTTCCCACATAAATTAATATAGTCCAATGTAGTGCTTTGAATGAACATGGTCCCATAGGGTCATATATTTGCATGCTTAGTCTCTGTTTGGGAAGAATTAGGAGGTGTAGACTTGTTGGAGTAGGACGTGTGTCACTTCAGATGGACTCTGAGGTTCCAAAAGCCCACACTAGGCTCAGCAGTTTCTCTCTCTCTCTCTCTCTCTCTCTCTCTCTCTCTCTCTCTCTCTCTTTCCCTTACTATGTATCAGGATATAAGGCTCTCAGCTATTGTACCTATGCCATACTGGTCTGCTTTCTGCCATGATGACAGTTGTAAGCAAGCCTCCAACCAATTTCTTTCTTTCAGAAGAGTTGCCTTAGTCATGGTATATCTTCACCACAATAGAACAGTGGCCAAGACTTCAAGATAGTATCTAATAGACATGCCCTCGGTTCAACCTCAGCTAGATAATCCCATACTGACCCTTCTTGCCCTGTGATTCTAGATTGTTTCTAGTTGACACTTAAAACTAACCATTGCAAAATAAAATGCATGGTGATTAAGGGAAGTGATTTGGGAGAGGCCATGAGTTGTTACATTATTACCCCTTGGGGAAAACAAGAAACAGAGCTGATGTCTCTTTTCCTTGAATCTGCAAAACACAGATCATTCAAGGTGGCTTGACTATCAAGTGCAGGGCAGCGCAAATGAGTTTTGGTGTCTGCTTGAAAGTGGCTTTACAGCTTTATGTAGGGTAATAACTATAAGATGAGGTTGAAATGACTTTTTTTAGCATTGGGTGAGAGAAGAGGGGAAGAGAATACAAAATATATAAATGATATTTAGTCAATAGTATCATTAATGCAAAAAACCACTAATCATTGTACCCAATTTGAATATCATAACTTATAGTCTATCATATTTTTACTTGCTCCAAAGTCTTTTTCACCTCTCAGAGCTACAGTAGCCCCCTAACTGGTTGTTCTCTGCCACTCAAGCCTTCTAATCTTCACTATAGAGCTGTCATAGACATAGGTTAAAGCATGAGCCATTCCTTATCTTTTATATCACATTTAATTACATTTTATGCAACTAACATGTGTCATTTTTATAACCTAAAAACAACTGGATTTTCCAGTTTTTCCTTTCATGTGAAATCCAATATCATAAGTACAAATTAGAGAGTGTTGCTTGGTAATGCGTTGCTTCCTTTAATCACCTGATTTGATGTGCAAACCCTGATGCTGTTTGACTGTCTGTATTGAAAGTTCATTAACAGACAACACTTATTGACACTGGTAGACATTATAATAGAGTAGGAAAGGTCATGTTTTAAACCACAAGACATAGGATCAAGTTTACTTGACAAGAAATTAGCTAGTAGTTTTGGCCCATTGCCTTAAACTTTCTGCTGGCTCTTGAAAAAAGGTGAATAATACCTGGCTTACCTTCTATGTAGGGTTTTCATGAAGATCAGATACATATTTGAATATGTTTGTGAGGAGGAAATCACTCAATGAATAATAGTTAAAAGTAACAGAATTATACAACAGGCAAACCTATAGATGAAGTGATAAGGAACCTTGAAGCATGTACGAGACTAGTGTATGGGCTCAGCTGAGTATTACTCTTGCCATGTGCTATAATAAATAAATACCTATTTGGAGAGAAGATGATGGCTAGATTAGTGGATGTCAGCTGCTAACCAAATAGAAATTAAAGTGAGGGGTGTAGAGTTGAAGCAGCCCTGCTTATCAGTGGTGACAACTGTATATTACTTAGAAGAAAACTACCTGTCTAAGTGGACAGGCTTTCTCACATACTGGGGACAGCTGGGACAACAGGTTGGAGGATGGATAGTAACTGTGCCCAATCTGAGTTAGGAGAAAAAGTATACCCAGCAGTACTTTGGAGATAAGAAAGCTATAGGATGACCTACATCAGTGGTTTCTCAACCTTCTGTAACCATTTAATACAGTTCATGTTGTAATATCATACTGCAACCCTTTAATACAGCTCCTCACGCTGTGGTGACCCCCCCAACCATAAAATTATTTTGTTGCTACTTCATAAGTGTAATCTTGCTACTGTTGCGAATCATCATGTAAATATGTGTGTTTTACGATCATCCTTTGGAACTACTGACCTAGAGGAAGACAAGGAATCTTTTCCTCAGGAGGAACTAGCCTCTTGTTTTCTGTAGTCTTGGAAGCACCACAACCAGTAGAGATGAGGCTTCCATGGAGAAATTGTCTCCCCAGTGGAAAAGTTTAGAGCTGGAGTCTCAGAAGCATGAGGAGAAGTTTCTAGATCATTACTCCACTTTAAGGATGTCCACTGAGTGCCAGGCACATTGCTAGATTCACTTATAAATTATTGTGCTGGATTCTCAGTATATAATTTTAGGTGACATTTTAGTCATACTTCATTACTATAACAAATACCCAGGACATTTTACTTATAAAGGGGAAATGCTATTTTTGGCTCATAGTTTTGGATGCTCTAGTCAATGTTTAGTTGCCTTGTTGCTTTTGGGTCCTATGGCAACAGTGTGCAATAGACGATGAGGCTTCAAGTCCCCACTATCTTTTTTATTATTAATTATTTTATGTTTTTATATCCTAAATGTTGCCCCCCTCTTGGTCATCTCTCAAAGACTTCTTTCCCCCATCCTCCTCCCTTTCCCTTTTGAGAGGGTGCCCTCCACCCAGTATCCCTCCACCCTGGGGCATCAAGTCTCTACAGGATTAGGCACATCCTCTTCCACTGAGGCTAGACAAGTCAGTCCTTCTGTTACCTATGTACCAGGGGGTGTCAGATCAGCCTGTGTATGCTCTTTGGTTGGTGGGAGTCTCTGGTAACTCAGGGTTCCAGGTGAGTTGACACCATTGGTTTTCCTATAGGGTTGCCATCCACTTCAGTTCCTTCACTCTGCCCCTTAACTCTTCCACAGGAGTCCCCAACATCAGTCCAATGCTTGGCTGTGAGTATCTTTATCTATCTCAATGAAGTGCTGGTGGTGGAGTCTCTCAGAAGACAGCCATGGAAGGCTTCTGCCTGCAAGCTGCACTATCCTTTTAGAAAATGTCCCCAGTGACAAGTCCTCCAATAGGGCTTACAGGCTTCACCACACCCCAGTCATGTCTCCCTGGATACCTACCTACAACCCAGAGATTCTTGGGGACTAAAGATCCCAACTTTAGCAGACGGTATCAATGCCATTGACATATTGGACTCAGGTGTTAGAGTTGTTCAAGATCTCTCAACTAGTAAAGGACCAGCCTGGGACTGAAATTCTAATTCATTGACTGCCTTATACTAGATCCTGTTCAGTGCCAATGACCTTCTGTCTACTAGATAATGTTGAATTTGATTATATTAAAGATTGTCCCAGAGCTACATGTGGAAATGTTCTTGGGTCTTGATAGAGCCTTTGATGCCAGAATATAATGTTAGCAGAAGCAACACACCCGAGGGCTGTGTGAAGCTACTTTCTTTAACAAAGGAGGAAAATTAGATTCACAGCTGGGCCTATCTGATTATCACAATTTCTTTCCAGTTCTATATTTTCTTGGTAAAGAAATATTTTGCTACTTTGAATGCTGCCTTTACAATGTCCCAAAGAACCTTACTGTGCCACTGCACACTAATTTTGAAAAATCAAAGTTTTCTGACAGTTTCATCCAGGTCTAGCAAATGGCTGAGCTGCCTATAATTCCTGATCTACTTCAGGAAGTCAGAGACAGTATTTGACAAGGACACTACTTCATTAACATTTTTCCTGGCTTCAAGTCACAAAACAGAACACATGATTTCAAAGAGCTCTTTTGTGTCATGTGTGACTTCTAAAACACTTTGGTACAAGATGTATGTTAGGCAAAATCCCAGATTCGCTGAAATCTCAGCCTTTCAAATTCCACTTTTGTTTTTTTCAGACAGACTCACATTTTTCTAAGGCACTTGGGATGTATAATAAGCCTCTCCGGTGCGTTTGGTTGGTTGTGTGTTTTTATTAGAATAAAACCTTGAGAAAGAACTCAGACTTTTGCTTTCAGTTTACACTCAGTAATGGAAATAAAATCTAAGCTTATAGAAACTTGAAATATTTTATACTTAGGCTCTGTCATATAAAACAAATTGGTAAAGCCCAGTGTCCATATGAGAATTACATTATTTTAAAGGGGAATTATTCTATCTATCTTAGCATGAAAATTACTATATATATGCACATACACACATATATATGCTTTATATTAAATTACTATATATATGCACATACACACATATATGCTTTATATTAAATTGCTATATATGTGCACATACACATATATATATGTTTTATATTTATGCTAGGTGCATATATATGCTACATACACATATCTATGTACAGGTATGTATAAGGAGTGTATTACTTCTGTATTATCCGAGTCAAAAATACTGAAATAAGTTAATTGCTAGTGGAATATCCATCACATTTTAAACTATGCACAAAAACTGAAAGATAGGAAAATTGGCATCTGTTCGTGTGGCTCCTGGTGTTCCTTTAATATATTTCATACTACAGTTCAGGAGATGACATTTTAGAGGAAGCTCGAGCATTGTTTAGATATGGCATAAGAATGATCGGTTTGGATGACTCGTGATATTTACACTTTCTGTTGTAAGTGCTAATTCTATGGTTTAATGTGAGCCAACTGTATTATCTGTTTGAAATCAAGACTGAGGACACCCTGCTGATCTTAAGAACAAGCACAGCTTCTGTCTTAGGAATGCTTGGTAGACTTCTTGCACAGTTTATTTTAGAAATTGTTTATCACACTTTCATAACATTTTGGAAATATTTTATAGTTTGTGTGTGGCAGTGTGTTTGTAGAGTACAGTGTGTACAGTGTGTATCAGGGCTGTGCTTTTTTTTTTTTTAGCTGTTTGGTTTGTGTTAACAAACTACTTCCACTTGAAGGCTTTTTTATTTTTTTAACTTTTATTGGATTATGATGAGAAAAGTTACATGATTTCAATTTACCTGAATTTGTTAACATTTAAAAACATATTTTAAGTAAATAGAATTAAATCACATTCTTGTTTCCCTTTTGTACCCCCACTCCTCCCAGAGACCCCCCTTCAATACCTACAATATCTTTTTTTGTCATATTCCTTAAAATTTATAAAGTATTATAACAATAAAAATAAGTATTATAAAAGTTGTTTGATATAAAACCACAATCAATTTAACAGTCTTATGTAGATGCTCATCTACAGCAATAGTGAAAATACATTGTTCTCAATATAAATTTTAAATAACTCCAAACATATTAACTGTATACTTCAAAATAATACATCACTATTGGTATTTTCCGAAATGAACATAAATATATAAAGTCTTTTTGTTTGTTTTATATTTAGTAGAGCTTAAAATCTTGGCTCTTACTGTGGTACAAGCCCAAAATAAGAACAATTTTTAGACATTGGATTTCATTGTAATAAGGCTATACTTCAATGACCCTCACATCACCAAAGGATTTTACCTCCATCTTAGCTAAGCTGAGAGTTGATAGTTCTGTTGCACCAAGAAATGAATTGTAGGCTTGATTTTTGGATACAGACTTCCTGCTTTGGTCAAAGCTATTTGACTTGAATTAGTGACTTTATTCTCAGCCCACAGAGAACAGGTTACATTCATTTAAGAAATGGTGTAGGTATTAAGATGGTCTATCCATAAAGTCATTCACCAACTGATTCAATGAACAATGGTTCTGCTTGGAGGGTGGCATGGACATTGGGTGAGGATAAGAATTTGGTTCATTAGCTGTGATAATTTGGAAAAGCATTCATCTCAAAGAAAGAGTAACTTATAAAGTCCTCTTCTTCAAATTTGATACAAGAGTTACAAACGTCAGTTAAAGCATTCAGTCTCACTCTTTGTTGTTCTCTTACAAGCCCCTTCCCAATTTAATTGTCTATGTTTATTTTGGGTATATAAATACTTTTGAAATATATAAGCTGTTCTGAAAACCATAGTATAGTGTAAAGACATGAAATAAACAATACTACTAATAGAGAGGCTGAGATAGGAGAAGCAAGATTTCAAGACCCTTATGTTGTACACAGCAAGACACTGTCACAAACAAACAAGCTGAAAGTGTATACAGATTGTACAATGTTGGACCTACCAAATTAGAGAGACCATTGGATGACAATCAACAACTTTCTAATTCCTCATATTATTGGATTTCAATCGCTTAGGATATGTTGGTA
>JADRCD010229664.1:0-16064 GCA_019843815.1 Montemys delectorum | reverse complement strand
AGAAGCCCATTGAAAACTTCCCCTGCCTTCTCTGGGCTTCTGTCTTTTCATACTGAAATTGTAATAACAATGATTGAATTATTGAGGGTTTAATTATATTGTACACATATTCTGAGTCCAGTATGTACCACTGAGATTTCTCTTTACAAAATGACTAGTCATAATATGATCTAGTCTAATATATATTATAGATAATAATATATCTATATTAGATATGTAGATATCTAATATATATTATAGGTATTTACATAGGAGTGTACTAAATCTCAAAAACAAAAATTAAATTGATCAAACAATTGTAGTTACCTAGTGGCAGAGCTGAGGTAGAAACTAGGGTCTTCTACTGCCCTCATCAATATTCTTTTTTTTATTAGATATTGTCTTTATTTACATGTCATATGATTTCTCCTTTCCCAGTTTCCCCTCCAAAAAGAAAAGAAGGAAAAAAAAACAAAAAACAAGAACAAACACATGTTGTCTCCCCCCTCACCCTGCTTGCTACCCCACCCTCTCTCACTTATTGGCCCTGGCAGTCCCCTACACTGGGGCACGGAACCTTCACAGGGTCAAGGGCCTCTCCTCTCATTGATGATCGACTTTGCATTCTACTATACACATGCTGCCAGAGCAATCAATCCCACCATGTCTACTCCTTGGTTGGTGGTTGAGTCCCTGGGAGCTCTGAGGGTACTAGTTAGTTCATATTGTTGTTCGTCCTAAGGGGCTGCAAACCCTTCAGCTCCTTTGGTCCTTTCTCTAACTCTTCATTGGGGACCCTGTACTCAGTTCAATGGATGGCTGCGAGCCTCTACTTCTGTATTAGTCAGGTATTGTCACAGACTCTCAGGAGATAGCTATATCAGGCTGGATTGTCCTTCCTTCAGTCTCTGCTCCATAGTTAGTCTCTGCAACTCCTTCCATGGGTATTTTGTTCCCCCTTTTAAGAAGGAATGAAATGTCCACATTTTGGTCTTCCTTCTTCTTGAATTTCTTATGGTTTTTCTTCCTGTATTCCTGGGCAAATACCCAGAAGATGCTCCAACATGTAATAAGGACACATGTTCTACCATGTTCATAGCAGCTTTGTTTATAATAGCCAGAAACTGGAAACAACCCAGATGTCCCTCAACAGAGGAATGGATACAGAAAATGTGGTACATCTACATAATGGAGTACTACTCAGCTATTAAAAACAATGAATTTATGAAATTCTTAGGGAAATGGATGGATCTGGAGAATATCATCCTGAGTGAAGTAACTCAATCACAAAAGAACACACATGGTATTCAGTCTCTGATAAGTGGTTATTAGCCCAGAAGTCCGGAATACAAGAAGAACAACCCACACACCACAAGAAACTCAATATTCTCTTTAGTTTGAGAATAATGGTAATAGAAATTGAAGACACTGAATTAAGCTTCCATATAGGAAAAACTGCTTACCAAACAAGGATGTACATCATAGAATTAGAATATAATCGCATATCAGATGACTATATTGTCCATGACACTCTTCTTGTATATCTAATTTGCATTGATTTTTCAAATAATTTTTATCTTACTTCATAAAGAAATGCAGATCAAGCAACAAACAGCATCCTCTGATTGGAAGTAAATATGATACTTCTTGAAAATTGAAGTAAGAAAACAAAAAACAGACTGTTCAAGTAGCTTATGTTTCATGTATGCTTGATGCTATTATTCTGTTATTATATTTAAGTCAAATTTTTTTAGACAGTCCCTCAAAAGTGAACTTGTTCTAATGTCTAGGATATATAAACGTGTTTGTTTGAATAATAAAGAGGAAGAGTTTCCAGATGGAACCCGTGTTACTGATCAGTTTCATTTAAAATCATTCTAGATTACTGATGTGTGTCCAATGTAATCGCAAGTGTCTATAAACATGAAATAGGGAGTCAGAAATGCCACAGAGATATCATTTATTTATCCTCTTGCAATAATTAAAGACATGTTTTTACAGATTTAGGGTAATGTAAATTGGAGTAAAAGTGTGACTGTTAAATGTGTTTTAGCTGGTTGAGGGGTAGTGCCACCCACTCTTCTCAAAATTTTTTGAATTGCTCCTGTCTAAAGGAAATACAGGGACAAAGAGTAGAGCAGAGACTGAAGGAAAGGCCATCCAGAGACTGCCTCACCTGGGGATTCATCCAGTATGCAGCCACCAAACCCAGTCACTATTGCTGATTCTAACAAGTGCTTGCTGACAGGAGCCTGATTCAGCTGTCCCCTGAGAGGCTCTGAGAGAGCCTTACCAATACAGATGCAGATGCTTGCAGTGAACCTCAGATTGAGCATGAGAACCCCAATGGAAGAGTTAAGGTAAGGACTTAGGGAGCTGAAGGGGTTTGCAACCCCATAGGAAGAACAACAATAATAACCAACCAGACTCCCCAGAGCTCCCAGAGACTAAACTACCAACCAAAGAATACACACAGAGGAACCCATGGCTCCAGTTGCATATGCAGCAGAGGATGGCCTTATTGGGCATGAAAGAGAGGGAAAGCCCTTGGTCCTGGTAAAGCTTGTTGTCCCACCATAGGGGAATGCTAGCATAGTGAGTCAGGAGTGGAAGGATGGGTGGGGAAGCACCCTCTTAGAAGCAAGAGGGTGGCATTACTGGTTTGTGGAAGGCAAACCAGGAAAGGGGATTGTATATAAGGAGAAATGTAAATAAATAAAATAACTAATAAAAAATAATTTTATTTTTTAGCTGAAATGCCCAAGAGTGAGGGTGTAGAACCTGAATAAACCATCTCCCCCCTAGTTAGGGCCTTTTGTGGAAGGATGGGGACACCAACCCCCTTAAAAATTGTTGACTCAAAATTGTTCCTATCTAAATGAAATTTAGAGAAAAATGGACCAGATATTCAATGAATAGGCAGCCAGTGACTGGCTTAACTTGGGATCCATTCCATGCACAGACACCAAACTGACACTATTGCTGATGCCAAGATGTGCTTGCAGACAGGAGCAGTCCTCTGAGAGGCTGTGCCAGCAGCTGATTGAGACAGATGCAGGTCCTCATAGCCAACTATTGGACTGAGTTATGGGACTCCTATGGAAGAGTTTAGGGAAGGACTGAAGGAACTGAAAGGGATGGCAACCCCATAGGAAGACCAACAGTATAAACTAACCTGGACCTCTGGGAGCTCCCAGAGACTAAGCTACCAAACAATACATAGGCTTTTCTGTGGCTGCTAGTACATATGTAGCAGAAGACTGCCTTGTCTGGCCTCAGTGGGAAAGGATGTGTCTAATATTGTAGAGAATTGATGTCCTAGGCAGCATGGATGCCTGTGGGGAGGGGATCCTCTCAGAAGTGCAGGAGAGGAAGGATAGGGGAAGAAGTCTGTGAGACAGAACCAGGAAGGGGGGGGGCAACATTTTGTATATAACTAAATAATTAATTAATAACAACAAAAAGAATAAAACAACATTTAAGGCAACAAGGAAAAATGGAGTGAAGAGAACTGAAGATTTTACCCAGTTTCTGTCGGCTTTGTAGAGTTGGAGATCTGGTGTTTGGTTGATGGACTAGTTTGATTGGTGGTGACTAGTTGGGTCTTTATGAAGATGGATTTCACAGGAAGCCATGTGCTAAGCACCAAAATTTGCTAGTCACCTTATTCAATTGTACATAATGATTACTTTGAATGTTGGCCTCTGTTTCAGCAAGACCAAAGTGGCCGTGCCTATTTGTTGCAGATGGATCTGTGCTACATTTCATGCAGGTACACATACATACATACATACATACATACATACATACATACAAACATACATACATACATACGTACACACACACACACATACATACATAAGCCAAACACAAAAGCCAATGAGAATAAATTGATCAGTATCTTATAGTGAAAACATTACAGAATTATGTTTATACTATTTTAATGACTATTTAAATAAATGTCATTTATTTTTCTACATATGCCATTGTATACAGAAATACAATAAATAAGATGAGGATAAAATTCAATGAAGTTGACCAAAGCAGCTACAGAACTGTGTGTGTATTCATATATTTTAGAGTCTAACTCTCTATGATTTTAGAAAGAATTAAGGTAAATATATCTAGTCCCATAATACTATTTTCTTCATCATCACTAGGCTTTTATTTGTCCTCTAATTCATATAAATATGAACCAGTGAAATTCTCACCAATTTCTTACCCAAACTTTTCTTCTGCTCTAAATTGAGTGTTTTTTGGCTCTAAAAAATGAGCTGTGTAAAATAACTAAATCAGTAAACAAATGAACAGAAAATGTTGATAAATTGCAGTATCACATTTTTTAAATGATGTCTAAAACTTGTTATTTTAGAAAAAAATAAACTCTTAGTAGACTCAAATATACATTGATAGGTCTTAAATTTAACAGTTACTACCTATGTGATCTTATCTCCCTCTTCCAGTTTAGTTTTATCTTATGTCATATTAAATATTTTCTTGATAGTAAGAAATGTCAAAGGATCTTTGATTTTTTCTAATCAATCAAATATTTTATTCCAGTTGTCCACAAAAATGAAAGTTATGATGAATGATGAAAACATTTTTGTGTGTTTGTATTTACATAAATGACTGAACTTCCATGATTCCTTAGTTTTGGGACAGCATGCTTGTACACTGTCCAAATCTCTTTGATCCAGCTCATTTTACTCATCAGTAAAATGTAGACACTGAAATATGTTGTATAATATAACTGAAAATTTAAGTCCATATGTAGTATAAAATTGTCAAAGCAATATTTTAGTATTTAATATTGATAGATGACACAGTATTTCTGCTCTTTCATACAAATGTGATAGCCAAAACATAGTAGGAAATGTAAATAGATATTATATGGAAAAATAATGAAGCATAGGAAATATATATATTTATATACAAACACAAATTTTATATTGTAGCATAATTTCATCATTTCCCCTTCCCTTTCCTCTCTTCAATACCTACAATATCCTCTTCCTTGCTCTTTTTAAAATTCAAGGTCTCCTTTTTCATTAGTTGCTTTTGTTTCCATGCATTTAGATGCAGCAGCCAACTGATGACATGGCTCATGTGCACAGCACATAGATTATGTGTACCAGAATTTATTTTGGAGATGTAGACATTTCAGGTCTTCTACCCAATATGCTTGGTGCTGCACAGTTATAGCTGAACCTTACAGCAGCACAAGAGATACTCTGTATTTGAATATATTATATTTAATGATTGATAGAGTCATATATGGTTAGTGACTGCTCTTAAGCACAATGTTTGCATTACAGCTACCTCAAGTTAAATTTTCTTAATGGAGACTCACTTGTGCGTATTCATTACTCAAATTTTAAACCTTTACTTCTGAGTTTCATTTGCATAAGTCTTACATGAGTCCTGAGACATTAAGGAATCAGTTTGAGGAATAACTTTAAAGAGTTATTTCAAGTGATTAGCTTAGGGTAGTTGATCATCTTTATCCATGAGACATTCTTTGAGCTTGTCTTTGGGTCAGTTCCTCAAGATCTCTTTTATTGTTCATTGTCTTTGCTTTACATGGATTTCTTCAATGCTGTGATTCCATTGACTTTCCCTCTGACCTGTGATTCTGTCTCAATAGTCCAGAAATAAAACTGTAATTTCGATTCAGAACCGTTAGTTTAACACATTTTCATGTATTTTTAAATGTCTGCTGGTTTATAATTCTATTATCATTTATCTTTAAAGTTAAACTTTTCAGAGAGTCAAACTTCACTATAAGTAGGGATAAGGTATTCTGGTGGGTTATGACAGCCTCTATGGTACACTTAGTAATGTAAACTTTTGGTTTCAATATTTAAAATATTGTCAAATGTACATAGGGTATGAATGAATTTTGGAACTTTGAGGGCAGTAAAGGCCCAAACTTCTATTTTCAGGTGAACAAATTGATAACTAACCCAGTCATGGCCAGATAGCTAATCACTACTGTTTTGATTTCTATTAGGGTCTTTGGTGTTATGGGCGAAAATTGTCATGATCAAAGATTATTGATAACTTGATCAATACATGAAGACTTATTGACAACTCATTTTCTGAGAAAGATTGTGTTTATGCAACTTCATGAGACTAAATCTTGTTTCTGTAATGTTCTTGACGCAATTGAATCAGTTCTTAAATAATTTACTTCTTCTATCTAGGAGACAAACAATTACCTACCAACATGAAAAACCCTAAAAATTACCTTACCTAATAGATTAAATAAAATGATTAGTAATAAGCTAGGAAGTATATAGAACATGATTGTGCTTTGGACTAATAATATCCTCAGGGAGTGAACATTTCTTTTTTGATAGTTTGATTTGAATTCTCATTCTTGTGGAGTTCCAACAATGAGATAGCTGTCAAAGATGCATATACTTCACCTTCAAGAATTGAATAGAGGAAGTTAGAGTATTTCTTGGAGGAATCTTTTCATCAGAAAAAAGTATTTTTGATACATGTCTTCAACAGACAGTTTTTGATGTCTGATTGGTCAGAATTTTGATACATATTGGCTCAGAGCTACAGAAATAATACAATTGTTTTCCAGATGAATCTATTTGGCTTAGGAAGAAAGAATCCAATATTTTCAGTCATCATGGTGGGAGTCAGATTTGTATGGAAGGAAGGGATATGTCTGTGGTCAGGTAAACAATTTCTTCCTGAAGAGAATGTGTACTTGCTATGGGTAGATTAAATTCTTATAGAAACATACAGATGGGTTATAAAGACATATGCATTTTAGAAATGAGTATAGAAAACTTTCTTTCATATGGATGTCATTGAGGAATTTATATTTCTAGAAAATGAAGAAAATAAACAATCACTGGACAAAAAGAATGAGCAATAGACAGCAGAAAGACTCCTGCACTCAAATAAAATAAGTCTCTACTATTTAATCAGACAAAAACTAGAGGAGGGAGTATAGAATAAATTCTTTATAGCTCTCAGTCTTATATTGAGCTGCCATTGAATAAGACAAACAGCCGACAAGTGTGATGCAGAGAAACACAGTGTGAATCAAAGGAGGCAGTGTTATTGCTTTCCACGGCAGCGGTTTGACTAGCGTGAGAGTACTATATCTGGTATTTGTCACTATTTCTTAGATGGGGAATAATTTCTCTTGAAGGACTATTGCACAGAGTCAGTTAATGTTACCAAGGTTCTAAGATTTAAGATGTAAAGAAGCATTCTAAAAGTCAGGCATTTCACTGGGAGGTAAAGGGGAGTTTAAAATTTCCATTAAGCTTATGCAATTTCCATCACTAGGAAAGACTATTTTTCTGCCTCCTTTTTACCTCCTCTTTCAATGCCAGTCTATATTCTACTGCTGATTCACAGGTTCACCATTCAGCTGCAACACTTTATGGGAGGAGCATGCGAAGCAAGGTGGCAGCATTGTTCTCTGAGTCGTGAGCCTGAGCAAGATTTAAATACATGGTTCTTGCCTGCCCCCGGACCAAGTAGTAAATGTGTTTTGAGGCAATGACTAAAAGTGAATAATTGACATATATATTATGATCTGAACAGGAAGCTGTAGGTTTGTAGATTGACAGCCACAGTAGGATAGGATCATCCATTTTTGTCTACAGAAAAGGAGATGAAAACAGAGTGGCTCATTAAGACAGTTTTTGCTGTAGTAGAAAAGATTCATAAGCATTCTGGGGCCTTGTTCCTTGGCCATTGTGAAATTTGAGAAAGCTCCCTAGCCACCCTAGATTCTTCATTAATAAGCAGAGAGAATAAAAACAGGACTCATATATTTAGATTGCGGTTGTATTAAATGAGAAAATGCTCACAAATCATTACGATCAAATTTAAAATGTTTAATGGATATAAGCTTCTGAAACTGAAGCCAATAGTTGATATTTCAGTAGCAATTTTTAGATAATAAATATGAAATGGGTCAAAGGGTCAAAGTCAGCAAATAATAGAGATATCTGCACACACATGCTTATTACATCCCTATACTTAATAGCCTGCCCATGAAGTCACTGTTAGTGTCAGTCAGTGAAGGAATAGATAAGAAAACACAGCATACATAAAATAAGGTAAAATTTTGTCTTAAGAGGAATAAAATTATATCACTCATATTAAATTATATAAAACTGGAAGACTATCATCAGAAATTAAATGATAGAGACCCCAAACGACAGGTATTGTATGTTTTTCTCTAGTTAAGCAAAGCTAAAAATATTACTGAGGAAAATAAAGTAAATTGAAAAAGTAGAACTACTAAGGAGTAATAAAGGGATCAGCAGGAGTGATCTGGGTGTTTAAGTGTGAGTCGAAGAGGAAGAAAGATAACACAAGTACTTTAATGCATATGAAAACATTCAATCATGAACGCCAACATTTTGTACACTGTGTAAACACTTGCAAACACACACGTATGCTTACATACACACACACACACACACACACACACACACACACACACACACACACACGGTTCTAATATTGAAAGTCTTAAAATCCAGTACAGTTTATCTTTAGAGTAGACCTAAATACCTCTTTAAATGTTAAGTGAATTCACTCTCTACTTAATATCTCAGCTGTTTGGCATGAATGGCTGAGAATAAGGGCTATTGGCACATTGTTCCTTGTCTCTCCTATTAAACTTGATATTTAGTAACTTTTGGACCTTAAAAACACTGTTTAAATTCTCTGGGACTCAGATCATTGTTTTAAAAACTGGGAACAATTATAATGGTATGCCATAAGGCTGCCACTGAGGTTTGCATGAGCTTATTTTGAAAAGTACTTAGAGTATTACATGGTATAGAGAAAACTTTAAAAAATAATTTAGCTTTTATTTTTGATACGAAGAAATAAAATTTCATCAATTATATGAGAAAAATAGGCTGAATCTCAACAATGCCTACTGCAACTACAAAGGAACATTTTATTTACAGATTCAATGGGACCAGAACAGGATCATATTCCACATCTATTATAGACTGTACTAAGAATAAAAGGGATCTAAATAACATTGAGTTACTTTTTATATTCTGAAGGTGAGCATACAAAGAGGTATTACAATGAAGGCAAGAGAAAATAACTTGTTTCTCAAATTTGGAATAGGGAAATGATTCCTTTGTTTCTTACGTAACTGTTGAAAGATCACAACACTTTCTTTCTTTTTATTAATAATGTAATTTTATCACAGGATATATTTTGATCTTCCCTTTCTAAAAAAAAAAAATCACAATATTTTATTCAAGGAAGTCTAACACCAAAAAGTATGTATTTTTATTCCAATGATCCATAAGTAGATCATTTATATTCAATATAAATAAAAAATTTAAAACATTTTGTAACTACTTTCCACTTTTGTTTATGTTGTTGCGGCTTATTTGTTTTTAGTTTGTTGAGATTATAATATAACTATATCATTAACTCTATCCTTCATTGCTTTCAAATTCATTGTATTTTTCGTTGTTATAAGACCATATATTCATGTATGAAATACATTCATATGCATATATATTTCTAAATATAACCATGTCAGTCTGTGTACTGTTTTTTGTATGTCTGTTTTCAGGACCAACACTTTGATATTAGGTAGCTGTTTGTTGTGACCATCTCTGGAGAAGGCTACTCCCATTCTTAGAATTCTTACTCATAATTCTTCGTGGAGACTGGAGGCTTCTTAGTCATTCCTCTGTCCACTTTAGCATATTGAGAATTGGTGTATGTGTTCGGATCAGGTTGAGGCAGTTATGGTGGTGAGATTTTATGAGTGTCACTTCTGACATTACAAGACATACTTCCACAGCAAATCCCTAATTTCCTGGCTATTAAAAATCTTTGTGCTCCCTCTTCTTCAATATTCCCTGGCCTTAGGTGATAAAGTTGTTGTTTTATGTTTGTGTCCACTGGGGCTGGACACCATGACTGTGCATTTTAATTATGTATGTGTGTGTATCCAATATATATGTTATAGGTTCTCCTCTAAAATCTATGACGTTACTATCACTGGGTAGCAAAGTTGTTTACCTTTAGGAAGCTTGCATGCTACCAGGAGTCAGGGAGAAGGCATTTAGATAAGTTCAAGCTTAGGACCTCCAGACCCTATGTCTGAATGGCATGATGTCTTCAGCAAAAGATTTACCTTTCATTTTGTTGTCAAGGACAACAAAAATAGCTTATGGGTCTTGGAAGTCTCTTGGATAAGTTTGACCAAAACCTGAAAAGAAAGTCCTTCATGTTTGGTCTAAAGGATTTTGGTTTTTTGAAGGTATTCTTTGGCATTATCAGCCCAGTTGAGAATATATGATTTAATCATTTTTTTCTCTTCTCTCAGATCCTCAAAGATCCTAATTCTACCCCACTCAGTTTTTTCTTTTTCTTTATACTCATTAATACTTTTCAAAACCAAACAAAAAGTGAAAATCAAAGCAAACATACAGAAAGCACTAAAATGAAACAAAATGTGCCACCTCCAACCAAAGCACAAACCCCATTTTGTTTTGAGCAAACACTCCTGTGCCCAGACTCTTCCCTGGGATGGTTGATATACACTGTGACACCTCACTGAAGAAAATTATTTTCCTGTTTCCAGTTGAAATCTATAGCAAAAATCCCCTTGGTTAGGGTCGGGACTTTTTGTCTACTACCTTTTCTCTAAGATGGGGTTTTAAAATAATTATATTGAAAATTTGCTTGGAAAAGTTATGTTGCCTCTTTGTTTATGCTGGAGTCCATGCAAATACAAACTTCCTTACTGGAATGTGCAGATATGTCGTTACAACCTACTGTCCTCCTACTGACAAAGACACAGGTATCTTCCAGCTAACCTGCTACATTCTTGTCAGATCTCTTTTATACCATTAGAAATTTCTATTTCTACTTTAAGCAAATTGGCATTGGAAACTCAACCGCAGACACTCCTACTTTCTAATTATATATATTGGTATTCTTAGAAATGATGGCTTTTGATATCCTTTATATTCATAGGACTTCATGAATTCCATACTCATGTTCTGTAAGCCGTCAATTCCTCTCAGCTCTTAGCTAGTTTCTTGCCTCAGTCCATAACCATATTTTGGGTTAATCACCATCTTGCATTCTTCACACATACCTCTATTGGTAGCAGTGTTCTAATTGAAGATTGTATCACAGCTCAATTTCCTCATTCTAGCATAAAGCTCTTAGATGAAATTCCATTTGCATGGTCAATAACATCTAACATATATTTGATGTCTTATTTTGTTCTAAATGTTATTAGATTTGATCATATAGATTTTTCTTAATTCTCAAATTGCACTTTTGACATCATTGCTATTGTCCAGTGCTTGCACTCTCACACATGTATAGATAAGGAATCACGAGGAAGAATAGACATGACACTTTTCTCAAGGTCACATAGCATATGAGTGACATAGTTATTATTTGAAACCAAAAAGACTGATCTCAAGAGGAAATTATAAAATCATTTTATTTGAATTTCATTACTTAACAACTAGAATAAGTATGTCCTTATGCCTCACCATATGATGGAGCATCTTCAAAATAGATGGTAATTAAAATTCTTGTGGAACAACAAGTCAGGTGAAGGAAGTCACCTAGAATCCTAACTTCCACTTATGTTGTTATGCACGCATTAAGTTGTAAAAAAATATAATAGGCAGAAGAATCATTAAAAAAGTAGAGGTTTGTAGCTAGTTATGTGTGAGACTCTTTCCTAGACACTAAGAAAAAGCCTCTCAATTTACAAATTACAGATGCAAATATTACAATAAAACACCAAGTAGTGGTATCCCATCTAACTATGCAATCAAAGACTGAGATCTTAAACATAGTTGCATTTTACATAAATAAAATTTCAATGTATTATGAACCCTATAGCGTAAAAGCTCATTTCCTTTTAAGTGTTATTCTTGAAATCCACAGCAGCCTGGCATCATGCAGGCATGCATAAAGCCTCCATTAACTACTGTGCCCAAAGTTTCAAAGCTGTGGCATAACAAGCTTTGGAATTTATGGAACAATTACAGAATTATAGAACAATCAGAGCTTTCTGTAATTGCCACAATGGCAACATCAGCTCCACAGGTAGGACTTCAGTAAACTTTAGTGTTCTTATTGCAAATGCTTCCAAAGTGTTTTTGTTATTGTTGTTTCTCGCTTTTTTAAACATGGGAATTTGTACTTTTGCTTATTTGTTTGGTTGTCTTTGTGTATTTAAGTAAAGTTTCAGCTTTTTTCTGTATGTTCTTCTCCTATATATTTTGTAAATCTAAACATCTACTTATCTTTAAAGTATTTAAATATGCCAGTTGCTTTAGAAAAAAACATGTCATTCAATCTTCATAATCTTTACTTGCTGGTGGAAAAATCTAGGCTCACATTGATGATCAAGTTGCTAAAGAAAAAACATTAATAAACAGTAGAATAAAATGTCAAGTGGTGCTTTGTTGACTCATAAAAGCATTGCTTTTAACGGGTTTTCATACAGTTCTCATTTTTGTCTCCTCATTCAGATCCTCCTTTTCTTGCACACTTCCTGTTGTCTGGGAGCCATATGGAAGATAAAACCCAGTACAGTTCATGTAGACATGTGGGTGGTCTAGTTTTCAATGACCATTATGGAATCTAGTTTTCAATGACCATTTCTTTTACTTTCCCTTACCCATTGCACATTAAAATAAACACTCAAATTTTAGATACAGAAAATGAAATAAGATACTCAATAGTCAAGAAGAAATGTTCAGTTTGAATTACATACAACTCTTCCTTTCTTCAGATGATAGACAAATGGATCTACTCATGTTTTCTTTTCTCTTTTGATGGTCATCCTTATGTTTCTACATGATTAAATGTTTTCTTCATCCATACCACTCTCTCCCCAACCATTCTTCAATCTATCTTATTTCTCTTTGTTTAATTAACTAGTAATATTCAAAAAATGCCAGACAATGTCTAAGATCACTTCCTACCTATAGTACTTAGATGCATTGAATACATTTATAGAACATTTTAAGCTTAAATTTCTCTTCATCAATAAATTTAACTGAGTATTCTCTTTCTCTGAACTTCCAACTTAACATGCTGGTGACATTGTTTTCTGACATACTAGGATAATTCTGTCCCAAAGTCTGTATATTTAATGGATATCATTCCTTTCCTTAATGTCTTAATCTTTTATCTATCAGTATCAAGACATTAAGTCTTGACATGACATTATGCATCTCGAAGTGTCATGTTCCTGTTCTCCATCTGGCATTCACAATTGAAATTCAGTAGCAAATGTGATTTTGACCTTTGTGGGGGCTGAGTAAATACAAGAAATATTGATGCTAATATCTCATATCTATATAGATCTGAATAATCTAGTTTCCACCATATTCTTAGAAGCAGAAAGTAAATAAAATAAGCCTGAAATGCCCTCATTATAAAGGAGAGACCAGAAAACTGAGCAAGTGAACCATGGAATGCAGTCTTTCATTTATTGACTTGAAAAGGGATTTTATTGTTAGAAAGTCAGCCTTATTTTTTCATCAACCAGTGCTTAGTGATTCAGATATCATTGAGAATAACCTGCTTAACGTCAAGACCATAAAAGGAGACCCTAGGAGTGTCAGAGTAAGAGATATTGAAGACATTTTTCTCTAGGTATTCTGGAGATTTAAATCAGTACATTTGTTCAATTTCTAGACATGAAATATGTTAGGCAGGAGGTCATCTCTGAGATAATTATACAAAATTCAAAGTACAAGAATGAAAAAAAGACTAACACTGTTACTACAGAACATTGCCACATGAAGAAAGATAACTAATCCAACTACTGTTAATTGTAGTAGGAATAACATTAATCTGTGCTTGTTGTAGAGCTATCAACATTCTAAATGTTGCTGTCCTTTCTGATCATCTGTCCCAGAGTTCTTCGCCCTATCCCCACTCCTGTTTGTCTCTGAGAGTGTGCTATCATCACCCACTACCCCCCTCCACTCCCTAGTTTCCCACCACTGGGGCATCACACTTCCCTGAGTCATCACATCTCTACAAGATTAGGCAAATCCTCTCTCACTGAGGCCAGAAAAGGTAGTCCTCTACTACATATGTGCCAGGCACCACTGACCAACCCATGCATGCTCTTTGATTGGTGGTTTATGCTCTGGGAGCTCACAGAAGTCCTAGTTAGTTGACCCTGAAACTGCCCGCAGTTTTACGAACTGGGTTCTCTCAGCCAGGAGGGAACAAAGGACCTGAAATAGAGGGTTTGAAATGCAAAGAGAAAACAGGAAGCCAAGTCGTGTCCCAATCAAGGCTCCAACTTTACTTAGAATAAGCCAGGGTTTTTATAGTTATAAGAGAAACCGAAACCAAGTCTCTAGATTATATTGTAAAGAAAGTTCAGGTGCCAAAGTCCCCAGGTTCAGTGGATCTTCAGGCAGTGGGCATGTTCAGGTGATGGGCGTGCTCAGGCCATGGGCATACTCAGGTGATGGGCATACTCAAGTGGCTTCTTCAAAGACAAACCAACAGTCAACAGAGAGCATCTGTCTTAGCTCCCAGGTGTTAGCCCCTAAGCAGAGGCTGCGAGAAGTCCAATGACTGAAGTGAAGAGGGAAGGTGACAATTCCTCCCTTTTTATTTTAAAAAATTGCAGGACAAAGGCATAATCAAACATCACGGTTTTGCACAGGGAATTTTCATGATGCCTGGGTGCATATCATCTACAGTATAAAATCTGCTGGCAAAAAATCTTACCCGTCTTTGAAAACACGTACATCTAGTTTGTACTACAAACCGGGCTTATTTCGTGTTTTTACAAAAACACAGCCACTTGGTACGTGCCTCTGTCTTAGGTTGATTTCTTTTGCCAGAGACCTAGCCCAAAGAACACAGGTTTTCAAAATGCACCTTCTTCTGTGCATCCAATACCAAGACATGTCTTTATTGCCTGCAAAGTCCACAAGCTCCCACAGTCTTTTTGAAAACCAACTTCTCTGAAGTTATAGTAAAGCTGCATGCCACTATACTGGAGATAAGTGTAGGCACCTGATTGAGCTGCAAATTATCAGCTCTGATTCTGGGAACCTTTGCTGAGAACAAGCCTCAATTCAAATGCAAAGTAGTAAATTCAGGGATTTCACCAGCCTGAAACAGCTAAATGCTGTAGGAGTGACTTTACTTTTGCTCCAGGCATGAGCAAGTGAATTCGAATTGTTTATTTAGCTTCAGGAGAAAGCAAATTTTTCTGTATCAAGCAGGCATTTTCAGAGTGACAGAAAAAGCTGTCAGCTCAAAAACAAAAGAAAAAGAAAAAAGACTTTTCAGCAGTGTGTTCAAGTGCTTGTACTAAGAAGGCTGTGGATCTGAGTCCACCTAGCATATTAATCTTTCAGGAAGCCAACGAGCTTCATTCTCTTTCTGAGAAAAAATGCACACAGACCCTCTGCCCCAAACCAAAACTGGATCTGGACCATGCCAAGTATTAGTGAGTGGATCTCTCCACCTCACCATGGCATACGAACTTGAAGTATTAGGATGTCAATATCGGTCCGCAGCAGAATGACCTTTGATGTCAGTCTGCAAAAAGTTAAAAACAAATAACACAAAAGCAAGGTGGGCCTTTGGAGATCTAGGAGGATACAAATTCCCTCCTTTAGTTTTCAAAAGCCAATTTTTAAGAGTGTAGTGTGCACGTTCAACAATCCCTTGTCCCATTGGGTTATAGGGAATTCCAGTTTTATGTTTGATGCCCAAATTTTCACAAAATGACACAAAATTTTTGCCAGAGTAAGCTGGCCCATTGTCTGTCTTAATAACTTTAGGTAAGCCCATAACGTTAAAGTCTTGTAAACAATGATCAATTACATTTCTAGAGGCCTCTCCTGTATGCAGGAAAGCAAATATAAATCCTGAACAAGTATCAATCCAAACATGTATATATTTAAGCTTTCCGAATTCTGCATAATGAGTTATATCCATCTGCCAAATATGATTGGGCATAAGGCCTCTTGGATTTACCCCTAAATGTGGAACTGGAGATAGAATAACACAATTAGGGCATTGTTTTACAATCATTCTTG
>JADRCD010229663.1:0-22408 GCA_019843815.1 Montemys delectorum | reverse complement strand
AAACTCAGATCATATATGAATTTCATGATTCTACTTTGATCCTCTGTAAGTATAATACTCTTTCACACAGTGCCTGCACCAATCTAACCTTTCTCCAAAAATGAAGAGATATTCATTTTTATCTCCACACTGTCACCCTTGTGATCTGTTGAGACAACACTCTATCTGTTGATACAAGTCACTCTAATATATGGGAGGTGATATCCCATATTATTTTGGTTTGCCTTTCCCTGATAATGAGTGCATGTTTTCACACATTTGTTGGCAACTTGTATTTCTGAAAAAACATCCTGTTTACATCCTATTCATTCTCTCTCTCTCTCTCTCTCTCTCTCTCCTGAAACAAGGTTTCTCTGTGTAGCTCTGGCTGTCCTGGAACTCAGAAATCTGCCTGCCTCTGCCTCCCAAGTGCTGAGATTAAAGGCATGTACCACCACTGCCTGGTGTAGATCCTAATCTTAAATTGAGTTACTTATGTACTTATGCAGTTATATGAGTTCTTTATATTTCATTAGCCTATTTATTACTTGGATTGCTTGATTTCTTGCTTAGTTTTGAGGGTTTTTTGTTTTGTTTGGTTTTTAAGTGTTTTAGGATATTTTAGATAATAATCGTCTCTCAGATGTATAGCTGGCCCAGATTTTTCTCCCATTTTGTGAACTGTCTCTTTGCTTTTTCCACTATCTCTTTTGTTATGCAGAAGATGTTTAATTTCCTAAGGATATATTTGTCAACTGTTGGTTTTATTTTCTCAGCAACTAGAATCTGACATAAAAAGCCCTTGCCTATACCTATATGCTGAAGGGTTTCCCCTACTTTTTCCTTTAAAATTTTTAGAGACTTGGGTCTTATGTTAATGTCTTTAAGACACTTTGAAGTAATTTTTGTGCAGTGTAAGAGATAAGGCTATAGATTAATTTTCTTACTTGTGGACATAACATTTTCCCTCAGTATTTAATGACTTCTGATCCTTCTCCAGTGTGCATGGTAGGTATCTTTGTCAAAGATCTGTGGCTTCCCTTAGGACAAACAACAATATGAACTAACTAGTACCCTTAGAGCTCCCAGGGATTAAACCACCAACCAAAGATTACACATGGTGGGACTAATGGTTCCAGCAGCATATGTATAGCATAGCAGAGGATGAGCTAGTTGATCATCAAGGGGAGGAGAGGCCCTTGGCTCTGTGAAGGTTCTTTGCCCCAGTGTAAGGGAATGCTAGGACCAGAAAGTGGCAGAGGGTGGGTTGGTGAGCAGGGGGAGAGGGAAGGGAACAGGAGTTTTTTGTTTATTTTATTTTATTTTATTTTATTTCTCTTTTTTGGAGAGGAAACTGGGAAAGGAGCTATCATATGACATGTAAACAAAGAAAATATCTATAATAAAAATAAATCAATGGAATTTGCTTTAAAGAAACATAAAAAAAAAAAAAGATCTGTGGCTTCAGCTACATGATCTTATGTCTATTCCATTATTCTATTCCTCTGTTCTATTCCATTGTTTCATGTGTCAGCTTTGCTGCCAGTACTGTGCTGTTTTTCTTACTATGGCTCTGTAATATCGTTTGAAATGAAGTACTGTGATATCTCCTGCAACACTAGGTATATATAAAATAAATACTTTATCTTCTTTGCTATCAGTCTCAATATTCTTTCAACAAAATTGAAATCAGAGTAACTACATTTTGAAATAAAACATGTCATTAATACCTATTAGAATATCTCTGAGAAAATTTTGACATGTCATGTTTTAATATCACAAATACATGTTTTTCTAGAATGGTGACTCTCTATGTACAATTACATATTTATACTATATTTATATTATGTCTACACTGTACACTAATGTTTGTTCATTTATTCTATTTAGCAATATAGAAGATAGTTTTTAGTAATTTACATATTATACAGACTGGATATGTCATTAACCATACTTTTTAATAAGTATTTACTGCATTTTTCATTCATCTAGTGCTGATATTTTCTATTTACTTGGTCTAAGCAGCAAAATGTCATCAATATATGAAATTGTGAGGCAAAGGGGCAGGAAATCTAGACCCCTTTGAGATAATTAATATAGAAATAGAGAACTAATATACTTTGATGTAGAAATCTAAATATTTACTCCTAGCATTGTCAAATGAAAGAAATTGCTTTTGTTGGGTATTTGAAAAATTATTTTAAAAATGCATTTGTGAGGTCAATTATGTGTTCACAGAGATCAGAAGATGTGTTAACCCCTTCAAGAAAAGAAATCACTTCTGTATTTGGAGTCACTTTCTCACTGAATTAATCATAGTCAACAGTCACTTTCCAAGTATGAATGCTCTACCATGAATTGATTTGGGGTTAACCATTACTGAGAGGACAAATGTACCTTAACTTAGAACTTGGATCAAAGAAGAACCCAAGCTACCTCTACATACCAGAAAGACAGCATGGCTTGTCCTTGGCCAGAGTTACTCCCTAGCTACTTCCTAGCAACAGTTAATCAAAGATTAGTCTGGTTGTTTCAGTTGTACTTTCAGACCATTTGTGATTCCAAATGGTCTTGCTTCAGAGCACCCACCTGTCAGCTTACAATAGTCATTCAGTTAGATGCTTGCCAGGCTGGACCCCACATCACTTACTTCCTTTCCTATAAAACCTTGTCCTAATGAGAGTTCGAGGTTGCCTCTCCAAAAACTGTCCTGTGGGTAAGTGGAGAGTAAGTCCAAACTCAAGTTTATCATAAAGAGACCGACCCTAATGTGATTACACCAGGAAATGGCTCCTTGATGGTGTTCTAGGGTTTGGGAAAGCCTCCTGGAACATTACCTTTGCACCTCTTTAATCCTTAACACTGGCATTAATTTCTATAATCCCTCTAAGTCTGTGATTTTGTTTTTGTTTTACTCCTTTCCCTAGTAAAAGCAGCTCTTAAGGCCTTCTCTATTTCTTTTTTTCCAACCATAATAGCCTTCACTGCAGTGAGGAAACAAATGTGGAGATTCTGCTGGGAATGAGAATTCCTAAAAAGACACTGTGTCTAGCTATGTACAAAAATCTCTTGGAAGGAAGGTGTGTTTACAGAGACTTATGGACAGATTGGAATTTCAGTACTGTGGAGAGACTGGACTTTTGTAGGGCCAGAGGCTTATGACATTATCTTAGTCTCAGGAACAACCATTCTTTGGCCCACTCTGTGTATGAACTAACATGTCAAGGTACTGACTGGATAGAAAAACATTTTAGAAGCTATTAATTGAAATTAACATCTTGTTATAATAAATAAATAAAACTTATTAGACACTATTAATTTAGCAGAAGACTATCTTCCTACAATCTAAGGGCTAAGATGTCATGAGACTACATCTTGGGCTATAAACGGGCTTCCCTCTGCCTTAGTGTAAGCACCTCTCAAGTATGCCCAAACATTGCATTTTAAATTGGCTCTTACTTAAAATGTCCTTTATTTTGTAAAAGTGAATCCACAGAAATATAACAAATACTGTGACATTCAAATCTTTTTATCAATATTAAACAAAGGGATCTCAGGCATCCTTTTCCATAGGCCACCTTCTGAAAAATACTTCAACAAACTCTTGGTATTATTCACTTACTTTGGATACTATATGATGTATTTAAATCCTCTGCCTCTTTTACTGGGACAAGACCATCATTGGCTTAGACTTCTTCTCAGGTACCTCTTAATCAGCAAACCTATTCCTCAAGGTCCTAGGGAGCTTTTGGTGCACAGATACCCATATAACAATCTGGGTTGCAAAAAGCAGTGCTGGGATCCAGATGCTCTCTATGACCCCTTCATACCTTCAAAACCAACACCATCTGAGAGACTCATATACTACCAAGTTCAGCTACCAGGCCAAGGTGCAACATTAGCTATATCTGTAACACAGCTTCTGTGACTCTCAGGAAACACTTTCAAGAAGATTCTCAATCAATCTAAAATACTATGTACTCACTGATACATGGATATTAGCCAAAAGTACAGAACACCCATAACACAGCTTACAGACTGTATGAAGATTAAACCAATTGGTTTTTAATACACAAGTCCAAACTGTTTCCACAATCCTCCCCAAAGCATATGGTCAGGTCTCTCCAAGGATTCCTCAGTTATCTTGATACCAACTTGACTTAGGCTTACTATTGCTGTGATGAATATCATGGTCAAAAGAAAGCTGGGGATTAAGGATTTATTTTACTTATACTTCCATAAGTTAGTACTTTTTTGTAATAGGCCAGGACAAAAATTCAAAAAAAAAAAAAAAAAAAAAAAACAGAGTACCTGGAGGTATTAGCCGATGCAGAGGCCGTGGAAGGGTCCTGATTACTGGCTTGCTAGGTATGGCTACATCAGTCTGCTTCTTTTAGAACCCAGGAACACTAGCCCAGGAATGGCACCATTCAACTCCTTCATCAATCCCTCATAGTACTGTACAGATTTGCTTACAGCTAAAATTTATGGAGATATTGCTTTCTTTGTCCTTTTTTAAAATTTTATTTATTTTATTTCCTTTATATGCCAATCACATCCCTATTCACTCTGATTCATTTTTGTAATTGAAAAGCCTGTCACATGGCTTTTGCTTGTGTCAAGCTGACATAAAACTATCTGGACCATATGTCTACTCTCATTATTTGAATAGATATCTAGTAATGAGGTAGGAACTAATTATATCATGCCTACCTATAGCTTCCTCTGAGCTATATCCCAGACCCACAGGCCAGTTTCTCCTGAAAATAGTTATACTTTCTCACTTCTGTATGCTCTGTAAGAAACATTTCTTTCCTAAGTGTGTTTGGAGGAAGTGATATTTTCTTTCTCAAAAGAGCTGTTCATTTCTAGGTGAGACCCTAAAGCCACTGTCAAGTAAGTATGTAGCCAACCATAAATGGTTTAGAAGAACAAAGGATACCATGGGAGTATCTAAAATGTTTTTCTATTTCTCTTAAGTGGGATATTAATGTAGTTACTATTGTTTTGTTCACAGTAACTGGGATCAATTAATCTACACAGACAGATAAGGCCTGGAGAGAATAGCTTACACATAGGAAACTCAGAGCTCAGCTGTTCCTACTCTACTGTTTCTTAGGAAAGTTCACTTCTCCACTTGAGCATAGTACTTCCTAACAACCTCAATATCAGAGCTGCCTTCTCCAGATGACATGCTAACTATGAGTCTAGAGGGAGATGAGCTGATGACAGCTCTTCCTTATAAAAACTACTTAGGGCCTCATCCTACAAGGATGTTTGTCAAAGGCCCACTTGGTGAGTGTTTCCTTTTTTCTTCATTATAGCGAGAGCTGTAAGTAGGTGGTAGAAGGATTCAGGATTTTCTGTAATAAGTGATTAGAGAATTCTCTGCTTAGAATAATACTTTTGAACCAGATAGTACAATAAGAAGTCAAAAGGTGCTTGTAGACACAAAGGTATCAGTGTAACAAATTTATAAAAGAACATAGATTTCAATTAATGTGATCTCTGTTTATATTTGTTGTGATAGTAGAAGGGGCAATTGGAATGGTGATAAAGCCTAGCAGAAGAATGGATAGAGATACCTGAAAAGCTAGTAGGTGAAGGTGATCAATGGCTATTATGTATTGAACAAATATGTCCTGAAACCCATCATTTTTTTACATTGAATGTATATTTATGTTAAAGTAGGTCCAGATACAATATTTTAAGGAGCATGTCTGAGAGTTTGTACTCTAATAGTTCTAAAAATGCAGTTCTACCTAACTATTGTCAAATGTGTTAGTTTTCTATTCCTGTTACAAAACACTAAAATACCTTAGAGGTTGATAAACAAAGAAACACTCTTATTGATGTGCATGATTTCCTTCATGGTATTAAATTACCTATAATTGTATTTTGTATTTTCTCATTTTACTACTTTTCTCAATTTAACTGGCTGTATGCATTTAAATACAAGAAACTTAAGCCAGGACTATACAACAAATATTAACTAATTTAGTGTTTATCAGTAATTTTCAAATTTGGTAAATTTGCATATAACTTAGGAATTCTTAGGAAAGTTTCAACTCATGGCCTAGGAAAACAAGACATTGTTAACATTACATATACATATATATGTATATATATATACATGTATATATATGTATACATACATATATGTATATATGTATATATATGTATATATGTATATATACTTATATTTAAGTAGAGATATTTGGCTACTCTTGCAATGATTACTTCTTGTAAAGTAGATCTTTACTGTGTATTTCAAATACTCAGTATTTAGAGTATCTGGAAACCTTACCTCACTTACTTGTTAAATCCATGTAACATTATCCTTACAAAATTATAATCTGGATAAGTTTCAGTAGATATTTGAGTGTTTTAATTAAAACAAAATTAGCTTTAATATTTCAAGTTTTCTACATTAAAGCTGGTAACATTGCTGAGGATATAGTATTGAGTAAACTTTTTTATTAGCAGTGAGAAAAATACTTTTATTCTCAAATAGTATAAAATTTAAAGTTAAAATCCCCAAGGTTTCCTCCAGTAGTTACAAAATACAATTGCTCATTAAATTGTGTATTGCCAAATAAATGCAAGTAAGTTTAAGTTAAGGTGATGTATGCCACAAGTCTATTTTTATTTTCCTGGAATGTCAGTTACTAATGTTTATAGGAGATTAAAATGGAGAATCAAGACAGGTGTGGTAGCAGACGCCTATGATCCCAACACTTTCAAGACCAAGGCAAGAGGAAAATGGGTTGGATTGAAGTCAGTCTGAAATATAGGTTGCGATATCCCTCCTTCATTTTCTTAAACACACACACACACACACACACACACACACACACACACACCAAAATTATACTGGAAAAAAAGATAACCAGAATTATAAAATTGATGATTTTTATAGATGGAACAAAATGCTTCCAGTTAAAGTCATTCAGTCACTGGCCACAGAATATCAATATTATAAACACCTAATGAGAAAAACTCGAGTTTATATTTACAAGCATCATAGAATTTTTTTTTTTAGTAATTTGCATTAAATGTTCCACGGATTTGATCAAGTCAACCAAAAATAGAGGACACATTCTTCATTTTTTTCAAGTTCATTTTGTTTCATAAACACATTTCATATGTCTCAGGTTTACTCAGTTGATATAAAGATATTCATGTTATCAGTCTTGGCCAACACTATGCTATTGCTCTACTCTTAATCTTAGTAGTAAAATAATTCCACACATACACACACACACACACACACACACACACACACACACACACACACACAGTTTCCAATGGACGTTTTCATCTTTCCCAAACTCACACTATGCAGCTTGTGATGAAGCTCTGGGTAGGACTGCTTCCCCGCAGTCTCTGCGGTGACACTCCTCCTCCTGCTGCTGCTGCTGCTGCTGCTGCTGCTGCTGCTGCATCTCCGAGGAACTGGCTTATAAGTGAGAGACTGTAATGTGCTTGTCAGCTTCTAGCTCTTTCAGTTATGCTAGTGCTAAACTCAATTTTCAAAGAACTATTCAAACATTTAAGTTATTTAAGAGTATCATTAAGTAATTGCAATTTAATTCTTTTTAACCAGTGATCAATATTTAGTCACAAAAATTCCATAGAACTAGCTTGGGTGGCTAAGGTCTTCATCTCCCAAGATTCCTGAAGACTTATGGCTGCCGACAGTGGGCCAACAGCCAACCCCATGCATCTTGTCACCTGAAAGTCACATGCTCACTTTATGTTCCCTCTGAGCAGTCATACTGCTTTTAGGTCATTACTTACAAAAATCTGGTAAAAATTAAAATGAAAACGATACTTGTTATCTATTATATTTGTATGTGCCTTAGATTATTAAATCTCCACAAAGCAGAAGGCAAAGATCACCACACATTTATAAACCAAGGCTGTTCTAAAATCAAATAGTATGATACTAAATCTTTCTTTAAAAATATAGAGTTAAATAGAAAGCAGCTCTTCGTCTCCGATGGCATTTCTCTTGAGACAGCTGTCTGTACATTGCTTTGTTTTTGTGGCCCGCTTCAATTTAATAGGGATGGTTTCTCCACAATTATTAAGGTTTATGGACACTGGACACACTTTGGCCTTTAGTACTTACAACTAAATATTACAACTTCTACTCATGTGAAGGTCCCAGCATTTCAATTGTTCCACGTAAAACAAATTACTTTTCTCAGTGCATGCGTATGTTAACAACACAGTTTGTAGCCATGATAGCTCTGGTCTTTGCTGACTAGCTCACGTCTTAGTTTCAGTGAACCCCAGAAAATGATGCCTCTTGATCAATTAGAAGATGTGTCATTTTATATATGTAAAAAACATTTACAAACAATGGATATGAAGAAGAGATTTTGAGAAATATACCTTTGAAAAAAAAACACTTCAGACTACTATCTTTTATCTTATATTACCACATTTTTATATTATGTATGTTATATGTGCTATATTAATAAATTGTAGATGTAAAATTAAAAAATATATACATTTGCAGTTTGTGCATTTGCAATTTTAAACTTCATATATGGCTACTATTTTTTTCAATCTGCAGATGAAGGCTTGAATTAAGTCTTGTCCTAGAACTATTATATATTTACTTAAGTTTTATTTCTTTCATTTTAAACATATGAATGTTTCATTTGCATGTATATCTGTATCACAGGGCAATGGACTCAGCAGAATTAGAATTACAGATGGTCAGGTCATGAACCACGTGTCATTGCTGGGAATCTATCTAATCAAAGTCCTTTGCGAGAGTTAAAAGTGCTCTTAAGTACCAATCCATCTCTCCAGCCTTAATCTCAGAGCTTCTAAAAAACAGACTATCACTGTGCAGGTAATGTGGCTATATGTTGATGAGAGAATTATATATTTGGCTCTGGCAATTGGAATGATCCATCCCTTTACAAGATTAAGCATTGTAAGAGGAAAATGCATGTAAATATAAAATGTGTGTTTTATCATTTCATATTCATGGTCATATTATAGGAGGGTCTCTTCAACTAATTTCTTCATTATTTCTATACGTACAAACATGCATGCATCTATATATGTGCAATACCTGAGTGAACTTAAAAATGTAATTGGGCAATCCTTTTCCCACAATCTTGGAATCAGTACAGGCATTTTCTATTTCTTTATCATAAAGCTGATTTTAAAGTACTGAATTAAATCAATTCAAAAATAAATTGTTTCTGTTAAGCAGGCCAAGTAACTTACATAAGCACCAAAGGTAAGACTCTTCAGTGAAACTGCATAGAATATCTGAGTGCTGGTGATATGATAAGGGTCCTTGTTTCCACTACATGGGAAGGAATCTCTTTTAAATAAGAATTTCCAAAGAGCATCCCTAGATGGACATCTTCAGCAAGGTCATTATTGTTATAATGTGTGGAAAATAGTGCTTATCTTAATGTCACATATTCTTTCTTTTTGAAGGTACCTAGCTCCACATCTTCCAATGTGATTTTATAGCCTGTAGAAACTACAGAAATCATAAAATAAAAGTGGAAACATTGTAAGGATAAAGTAAAGGGTGAGAGCAATAAAAAGCAGATTCGCAGGTTACAAGTATCTGATCATGAAAATGAGAACTTCTGGCTCCTCAATGGGGAGTAAAGAGGTAAATACAGAAGAAGGTAGGAGAAAGGTAAAGGGGATTAGCAGGATACAATTTATCAAATAGGAAAATGGGTGGATTCTTAGGTAAGGGAGAGGAGATAAATATAAAAGAAAGGAGATAGGTAAAATAACAATATGGATGGGTGAAAAGTACATAAGGAATTGGGCTGTTACCGATTTACTCCCCTAACCCCCCCCCCAAAAAAAAGGAAAGAAAAATAGTATTTGACTTTTTAAAAAATTAGATATTTTCTTTATGGTTCAAATGTTATCCCCTTTTCTCATTTCCCCTCCGAAAGCCCCCTATCCCATGCCCCTCCCCGTGCTCACCAACCCACCTACTCCTGCTTCCCTGTCCTGGCATGCCCCTACTCTGATGTATCCTGCCTTCACAGGACCAAGGGCCTCTCCTCCCATTGACACCATATAAGGCCATCCTCTGATACATATGTAGCTGGAGCCATGTGTTCCTCCATGTGTACCCTTTGGCTGGTGATTTAGTCCCTGGGAGCTTTGGAGGTCCTGGTCGTTTCATATTGTTGCTTCTCCTATGGGGCTGCAAAACCCCTTCAGCTCCTTGGTTCCTTTCTAGCTCCTCAACTGGAGGCCCTGTACACAGTCCAATGGTTAGCTGAGAGCATCCACCTCTGTATTTGTCAGGCACTGGCAGAGCCACTCAAGACACAACTGTATCAGGCTCTGTCAGCAAGCACTTATTGGCATCCACAATAATGTCTGGGTTTGGTGAATGTATATGGGATGGATCCCCAGGTGGAGCAGCATTTCCTTCAGTGTCTGCTCCACATTTTTTCGCTGCAACTCCTTCCATGGGTATTTTGTTCCTCCTTTTAAGAAGGACTGAAGTATCCACACTTTGGTTTTTCTTCTTTTTGACTTTCATATGGTCTGTGAATTGTATCTTGTGTATTCTGAGCTTCTGAGCTAATATCCACTTATCAGTGAGTGCATGCCATGTGTGTTCTTTTGTGATTGGATTAGCTCACTCAGGATGATATTTTCTAGATCCATCCATTTGCCTAAGAATTTCATGAATTCGTTGTTTTTAATAGCCAAGTAGTGCCCCATTGTGTAAATGTACCACATTTTCTGTATCCATTCCTCTGGTGAGGGACATCTAGGTTCTGTCCAGTTTCTGGCTATTATAAATGAGGCTGCTATGAACATGGTGGAGCATGTTGCCTTATTACATGTTGGAGCATCTTCTAGGTATATGCCCAGGAGTGCTATGGCTCGGTCCTCAGGTAATAAAATGTCCAATGTTCTGAGGAACTGCCAGCCTGATTTCTAGAGTGGTTGTACCAGCTTACAATCCCACCAGCAATGGAGGAATGTCCCTCTTTCTCCACAACCTCTCCAGCATCTTTTGTCACCTGAGTTTTTTATCCTAGCCATTCTGACAGGTGTGAGGTGGAATCTCAGGGTTGTTTTGATTTGCATTTCCCTGATGACTAAGGATGTTGAACATTTCTTTAGGTGCTTCTCAGCTATTCGGTATTTGTCAGTTGAGAATTCTTTGTTTAGCCCTGTATCCCATTTTTAATAGGGTTATTTGGTTCTCTAGAGTCTAACTTCTTGAGTTCATTGTATATATTGGATATTAGCCCTCTATTGGATATAGGGTTGGTAAAGATCTTTTCCCAATCTGTTGGTTGCTGTTTTGTCCAATTGACAGTGTCCTTTGCCTTACAGAAACTTTGCAATTTTATGAGGCCCCATTTGTCAATTCTTGATCTTAGAGCAGAAGCTATTGGCATTCTGTTCAGGAAATAATTTTTCCCTGTGCACATGTGCTTGAGGCTCTGCTGGGAGTTAGTTTCTTAATCCTTAATTAGAGTTCACAAAAAGTATTAATGTGAGGGGAACTGAACTGGGAGCTGCCTAGGACAATTTATACTCATGATGGTTATACAATTAATACAATATAACAAAAGGTGAATTGGAACAGACCTTTTACTGATTAAAATAGTGAGATTATCATGAATTACAACTATGATTCCAATATATAATTCTGAGTCAAAATATGGATAGCTACAAAATAGAGCATAGTAAAATTATAGAACATGAGAATGAGTAACCTGATTGCTTTTATTTCTTGTTTGATTTTTTTATCCAAGACTACATATGTTTTTTTCTCTGTATGAACACGATTAATATTCTGTACTTATCAGTACTGCTTAGATGTTAAGTATAAAGTGAGGAAATTTAAATCAATAGGGTTGTGTTTCTAAGGCATGAGACTCAGGTGTACGAGAAAAAGTACTCAGACTGTATAGACATGAGTGTGGATAAATTTATTATCTATAATATTCCATGAGGAGGAGATGCATGGATGGTATATAGAAATGGAAGCTATGATGTTCAGTCTAGAACATCAGAAGTTAAAGATTAATCAAAAATTAGTAGGGAAATGGAATGATGATTTAGACATACTGTACAGCGAATCACAAGTCTCATGTATACTTTATTTTTTTTCAGATATATGAAATACACTTCCAATATGCTCTTAAGATGAATACACTTACCACTTATGTCCTCATTAAAGAATATCCTTTATTGCCAAGCTGGACTTGGAGTTCTAGCCAATATTCTTCTCCTTTGTATCTATACTTTCATAATCCTAGGTCAAAGACTGAAGCCTATGGATCTGATCTCCTACCAACTGACCTTTGTTCACACAATGTTTTTGCTCACTGGAGGGGACAATTGGCTTACAGACATATTTGATTCACTGAGCATTGAGAATGACTTCAAATGTAAGACAATTTTTTACACAAGTAGGGTGATGAGAAGCCTCTCTATCTGCATCACCTGCCTCCTCACTATCTTCCAGGCTGTCACTATCAGTCCCCATACCTCGCTGTTGGCAAAATTTAAACAGAAAATAAAATTATACATGATCAATGCTTTTTTCTTTATTTGGTTTTTCAATTTGTTTATCAATAGTGATATGATCTTCTATGTTGGTGGTTTTACCAATATGAGTGAGACCAACCAGATGAAAGTCACTAAATCCTGCTCACTATTCCCCATGAGCTACACAATCAGGGGATTGATTCTGACAGTGACAACCTCCAGAGACGTATTTCTTGTAGGAGTCATGCTGACCACAAGCACATACATGGTGATTATCTTGTGCAGACATCAGAGGCAATGCAAGCATCTTCATAGCATCAGCCACCTGAGAGCATCCCCTGAGAAAAGGGCCACCCAGACCATCTTGCTGCTGGTAGTTTTCTTTGTGGTTATGTACTGGGTGGACTTCATCATCTCATCCTCCTCACTCTTTTTATGGATGTATGACTCAGTGACCCTGACTGTTCAGAAGTTTGTAGTGAATGCCTATCCCACAATCACTCCTTTGATACAAATCAGTTCTGATAAGAGAATAATCAGTGTGTTGAAAAACTTGCAGGCAAAGTGCCATAAGATTTCCTAAAACATGGTTTTCTTCTTTTAAAAATGATTCATTTGGGGTTGAGAGATGGCTCAAAGGTTAAGAGAACTGACTGCTTCAGAGGTCCTGAGCTCAATTCCCAGAAACCACATGGTGGCTTACAACCATCTTTAATGGGAGCTGATGCCCTCCTCTGGTGTGTCTGAAGACAGCTACAGTGTACTTATATAAGTAAAATAAATTTGAAAATATGATTTACTAATTTTTATTTGTATCTATAAGTGCCAACATGTATGCATGACTGCATTTCTGATACTCAAAGAGATCAGAAGAGGTCATGGGATCCCCCTGGAATTGGAGTTTCAGATGACTGTGGGTACCATGATTGTTGCCCCAGCAATTGGATTTTGTCCAAATTATAAATACTTCTTAAACTTCACTTGTCAAGGAGCAAAGTGAAATTTTTCATATGATTTAAATAAAGTTTGTAGTATTACATACAAAGGAAGTTCCTTGTTGATAGTAAATTTTAAGCCTTTCTTTTAAAAACATTTTTATCTCTAACTCATCCAGTATAGTTAAAAGTGTAGCTTTAATTCTATTTACTATTTCTAATTTCACTGGATCATAAAAATAATGTGAATTTAACTTTTCCATTTTTTATCACAATTAGACTTATCTGAAGCTTTCAAATGCCTGTTTGAATTTCATTTCATCTACATTTATTCAAATATTATTGGTAAATTAAAATTGTTTATATATAGATAATACAGATACGTATATATAACATCTTTGTCTTGAATGTGTATGTGCTTATATGTATGTGTACTTACAAAAGATATATGTTCATTTGGACATGGAGGCCAGGAGACAACCTTGACTGATGATCTTCAGAAACTATTCACCTCATGCTTTGATAAAGTATGTCTCTTCTAGACCTGAGACTTGCCAAATGTTTCAAGTTGGTAGCCCCAGGGATTCTTCTATCTGTTCCTACAAGCTCTGTGAACACAAGGGATCCATACCATACCCTGTCATTTAAAAATTATGTTCTGCTTTCATTGAAAAAACATTTTTTAATTTAATATATTCTTATTAGGTTTCCCCTTTCCCTTAGTGCTGCTGGAAATATTAAAAAGAACAGCAAGTTCCTGTGCTATGCCCAACTACTCTTGAATTGCTGGTGATTGCTATAGGAGTAAGGAGTAAAGTTTATTTGCATAATAATCTACATATTTTACTCCATCTTCCTCTTTCTGCCAAATATCTCCCTGCAAAGGTTAATAACTGCATTATTGTCAGAAACAGCATTATGGGAATCGAATATTTGACTGGAGATCCTCAGCAATATGGTGATGTTGGGGCCTTCAGGGAAGCCCTTAAGGCTATTAGTAAAGAACTCTAAAAATATTAGTTCAAGAATACATAAATCACTGAAAAAAATCTGTTCTTTACAAGATTTCTCAATTATCAAAATATAATGATACAATATGAATTGCATGAAGTGCTTCCCCTAATGAGTCAGCTTAGTCAGAAAGATATTAAGGAAGGAGAAATTATTTGCTCAATAGAGAAAAAAAACCTGGATCACAAATGAAAAAGGAATAGTTAAAAAAAAAAAAAGGGCTCATATAAATGGTCATATAATATTAATGGTAAACGGTGGCCTCTACCATGGAAGTCATTAACAACTAAATTTGACCCCGATATTCTACTCCCTAAAAGAGATAGTTATAGGTGCAATCCAAATGGAGTCAGAGACAGACAAAAGTCTGCTATCAAAAAAAAAAAAAAAAAAAAAAAAAAAAAAAAAGATGACTCTCCTTCTGCCCTTTCAATGTCTTCCACCTGGTCCTTGCTGCTGGGGCAGACTTCTATGTGGTCTGCTCCCTAAAGACACCATATCCTCATCCATCCTAGAGGACCCACTGCCCTCAGAGCAGTTGGTAAGAACCCGCCACCCCCAGTCCCAGAGCTGCTCCTGGGAACCTAGTGGATTAGGGACCCATCACCCACCAAACTCCCACCCTCCCAAATACCACTCCCCTTCTTCCCCTTCCACCCCTTCCACCCCTTCCACACAGTCCGTGCTGCTAGGGCAGACTCCTAAGTGGTCTGCTCCCCTGAAAACACCATATCCTCACCCATCCTAGAGGATCCACTGCACTCAGAGCAGTTGAGGATCTGCTGCACTTAAAGTAGTTGGACAACTGCTTTACTGCTCCACTGAAGACCCAACAGTCTGAAGGCCTCCCAGGAGATCTATTGAAGCCAGAACAACAGATCAGCAGCTTCTCTGCCCCTATGAAGAGCCCCCAGTTGGAAGTAAAAGTAGAAACAATAAAGAAAACACAAATGGGGGCAAACCTGGAAATGGGAAACCTAGCAAAGAAGTAATGAATTATAGATGTAAGTATTACCAACAGAATTCAAGAGATAGAAGATAGAATCAAGGTATAGAAGATACAGTAGAAGAGATTGACACAACTGTCAAAGAAAATTCAAATCATAAAAATCCCCCTAACCCAAAGCATCCAAGAAATTCAGGACACAATGAAAAGATCAAATCTAAGAATAATCAGAATAGAGGAGAAAGAAGATTCCCAGCTCAAAGGACCTGAAAATGTCTTCAACAAAATTATAGAAGAAAACTTTCCCAGCCTAAAGAAAGAGATGGACATAAAGGTAAAAGAAACCTATAGGACACCAAATAAATGGAACAAGAAAAGAAAATCTTGTCACATAATTATCAAAATACTAAATGCACATAACAAAGAAAGAATATTAAAAGCTGCAAGAGAAAAAGGCCAAGTAACATACAAAGTAGACCTATAAGAATTACACCAGACTTCTCAACAGAGACTATGATAATCAGAAGAGCCTAGTCAGAGGTCATGCAGACTCTAAGAGAACACAAATGCCAGCCCAGGCTACTATACCCAGAAAAACTCTCAATAAACATAGATGGAGAAACCAAAATATTCCAGAGCAAAACCAAATTCAAACAGTATCTATCTACCAAACCAGCTCTACAGAGGATCCTGGAAGGAAAACTCCAACACAAGGAAGTTACCTACAAAAAAAGAAAGGACAAGATATTAAGCCTGGGTAAGAGTCCTTGGTCTGATCTGGTGGCTGGAAACACTGGGAGATCTTCCTGAGAGAGATTACATGTGGCTCCTTAGGAGAAAGTGTATGTCATTACTCCAGTATGGCGAGTCTATATGAAAGGAGGCAGTCCATGGTTTTAGAGCTTTTTGTAGAAAAGTAAAGAGAAAGAGAGAAGATAGAGAAGTAGATGCTGGCCATAATCATGTGGAGAAAGGGGGAAAGGGTGGGGAAGGACGGCAAGAGGTTAGAGTAAGAGCAAAGGGGTAAGAGAGGCACTAGAGTGAAGAGGGGGCAAGCAAGCAGTTCCTTTTATAGTGGGCTGTGATACTTTGCTGTTGCTAGGTTACTGTGGGTGTGGAGTCCAGAAAGAAAACCAAAAGCCTGGGGCATTGCCTACATGACTGATAGACACAGGATTATGGAGTTGAGGGGTCATTGTGTCAGGAGCATAATGTCTGGGAGCATAGCTCATGGTTCTGTCCTTTGTAGAATTTTCTACTGGGTCTCTGGAGTAAGCCTCACTCAACCAAAACACAGACTGCCTTTCACAGTACAACAGGAGTTGCCATCCTAATATCCAATAAAATAGACTTTCAACCAAAAGTTATCAAGCATGATGATAACTTCATATTCATCAAGGGGAAAATCCACCAAGAGAAAGTCTCAATTCTGAACATCTATGCCTCAAATGCAAGAGCACCCAAATTCATAAAAAAAACTTTACTAAAACTCAAAACACACATTGACCCCCCCCAATAATGGTGGGAGATTTCAAAACTCCACTCTCACCAATGAGCAGGCCATTGAAACAGAAACTAAACAGAGACACATTGAAACTAAGAGAAGTTATGAACCAAATGGATTTAACAGATATCTACAGAATATTTCAACCTAAAACAAAAGAATACACCTTTTTCTTAGCACTTCATGGTACCTTCTCAAAAATCAACCATATAATTGGTCACAAAACAACCATCAACAGATACAAGAAGATTGAGATTTTCTTGCATCCTATCAGATCACCATGGACTAAGGCAGTAAAAACTACAGAAAGCCCACATACCCATGGAAATTGAACAACTCTTTACTCAATGATAACTTGATCAGGGAAGAAATAAAGAAAGAAATTAAAGACTTCCTGGAATTTAATAAAAATGTTGACACATCATACCCAAATTTGCGAGACACAATGAAAGCAGGGCTAAAAGGAAAGTTCATAGAAAATGGTAAAGAAATTGGGGAGATCTTGCACTAACAACTTAACAGCACACCTGAGAGCTCTAGAACAAAAAGAAGCAAACACTATTGTTGATGCCAGTAAGTGCTGGCTGACAGGAGCCTGATATAGCTCTCTCCTGAGAGGCTCTAACAGTACCCAACTAATACAGAAGGAGCTAGAGACAGGACCCAAGGAGCTGAAGGATTTGCAGCCCCTTAGGATAAACAACAATATTAACTAACTAGTACCCTCAGAGCTCCCAGGGACTAAAACACCAATCCTGGATACTATTGTGGATGCCAGCAAGGGCTGGCTGACAGGAGCCTGATATAGCTGTCTCCTGAGAGGCTCCGACAATGCCTCACTAATACAGAAGTAGAGGCTCACAGCCATCCATTGGACTGAACATGGGGTCCCCAACGAAGGAGTTAGAGAAAGGACCCAAGGAGCTGAAGAGTTTGCATCCCTTTAGGATGAACAACAATATGAACTAACTAGTACACCCAGAGCTCCCAGGGACTAAACCACAAACCAAGAGTACACATGGTGGGACTCATGGCTCCAGCAGCATATGTAGCAGAGGATGGCCTAGTCTGTCATCTACAGGAGGAGAGCCTTGGTTCTGTGAAAGTTCTATGCCCCAGTGTAGGGGAATGCCAGGGCCAGGAAGGGGGGGTTGGTTTCGTAAGCAGAGGGAGGCAGGAGGGAACAGGGTTTTTTAAGGAGGGGAAACTGGGAAAGGAGATATCATTTGAAATGTAAATAAAGAAAATATCTAATAAAAAAATAGGCCAAGAACTGTCTCTCAAAGGGCGACTATCTGCCTGCAAAAGATAGTAGTAAGGTCTTGATCCCAAATCCCAAGGGATTCCACTTTGATTCACATATAGGGCCTTCTAAAACTCCAAACAGCTTACTGGAACCTAAGGTAAATTGGGTCTGTTAGATATTTGGTTCAGTTGGCAAAGCAGCCTTCATCATAGTACAGACCTATTGAAGAGTTTTATCTTATAAAAGTATTACTCAAAGCTAGAAGTTTTCCAAGTGTCTTTGTACACAGGCTAGAGTAAACCATGCAAGTAAGAAATGGACCGTCTCCAGAATCAGTACAGGTCCAATAACCATTCTGACTCTTTCTTGGAAGTGAGAGGGACCAGGTGCAGCAATTTGCTTTCCCTGTAAAAGTAAATTTTCTACGTGTGCCACACCACTGGACTCCTAGAAACTTCAGGAAACTAGAAAGACCTTGAATTTTGGTTGAAATTATTTTTCTACCTTTTAATGTGTATGTGTCCAAAATGTCAATAAGTCCAAAATGATTGCTTCTTGCTGCTTACCTGGTTCAGGCAGCGTAATATCATCAACATAGTAGACCAGTATGATACCTTGAGCAAGACACAGATAGTCATGATCCCTTTGAGCTAATTTATGACAAAGGGCTGGAGAATTAATATATTTTAAGGTAGAAATGTAGTGATTTACATCTGGCATTGCCAAATGAAAACACATTATTTTTGCTAGGCCTTATGGACAGCTCTTTTTAAAAAGCATTTGTGAGATCACTATTTGCTACCAGTTTTCAGGAGATACACTCATATGCTCAAGAAAACAATTCACACCTTTATAATGAATGCAATTAGAGAAACTTCTTCATTGAGTTCATCATAATTAATAGTAATTTTCCAAGTATGAATGTTCCACCAAGGAATTGTCCATCTTTTTTTCTACATAGGCCAAGTAATAGATAGTGAGATGTGGTGGGAACCATTACCTCTGCATCTTTTTATCCTTGATACTGGCATTGAGTTAATTCTTCTGTGAATATGACATTGGTTCTAGTTCACAATTTCCCCCAGTCAAAGCAACCATCATGCCCTCCATTTATTCTTTCCAACCATAATAGCCCTCATACTACAAGTGACAGAACAAATGTAGAGATTCTGATGTGAATGGCAATTTCAGAAAAGAGGCTGTGTCTGACAGTGAACTAAAAACTCCTGGAAGGAGTTTGTGATTACAGAGATTCCTGGTCATATTGGAATTTCAGTACTATAGAAATTCTGGACTTGATTAGGGTCAGATGCTCATGACATTATCTGAGGCCAAGTTTAGCCTCTTGAAAAACCATTCCTTGGCCTGCTCTTCATCTGAACTAACACCTTATGATGTTAGATAGAAAGATATTTTAGAAGCAATTAATCTAAGTTAAAATCTCTTGATAATGATTGAAACCTGTTAAAAGCCATTATTTTAGCAGAATACTAGCTTCTACCAATCCAAGAGCTATGAATGTCATTAGGTAACATCTTGGAACTATAAACTGGCTTCCCCTTTCTCAGTATACCAACCACTCTCATATACCCACAAATGCACTTTAAGTTTGCCTTGATTTATACTTTTCTTTCTTCTATAAAACTATAAAAACTTTATAAAACTGTTTCTATATTGGAACACTGACTTTTGGGGTAACCTCAATCTGTGTTCTGGGGGTCACAAGCACTTTTGATGTGGGTACCATTTCTTTTTTCAACATTGCCAACATCAAGACTATAAATCTTGGTTACATATCCTAGGATTGTAGAAATAGCCTCAGCTTCATTTTTGAAGCCCACTGTAAATCAGATCTTAGCCACAATTCCATTAACTAGCTGACAAATGTTAGTTTAATTGGAAAGCCACGATATTTTGAGGTCTCTTATAATCACTATCAAATCAGAACCAATATCTACTAGGCCTGGAAAATCTGATAATCTGTATTTCCAAGAGTATAGTTACCCAAGTGAAAACTTGGAGGTTTCTCTTGAAAATAATGGGAAAAGGCTATCAGGAAAATCCTTCTTCAGGCTGCTTATATGTATTCTAGGAACTGAACTTGTGTCCTGTGCAAGGAAGCAAGGCCTGTTAACAACTGAGTGAGTTCTGTGGCACCAGTACAATAAGATTTTAAGCAGTGAATCCACTCAAATAATCCAAATACCTTGAGCCTTGTAAAGCCTTCCATCAGCACAGAACAGAGGACCTCAGTCGTCCACATACCCTTCTTAGCAGGCCATTCCACTTCATAAATACTTCAGCAAAAATCTTCCTATCGAGCTCTTACTTTGGATGCCATGTTGAGTACATAGATCCTGCAGGCACCCCTACGCTGCCAAGACCACTCTTGTGTTACACACCCTGTCAGGTACCTACCTCTTCTTCTCCATACATCTTCCACAAAGCATTGGGAGAGCATCTGGTCCAGAAATACCAGCTTACCAAACTGAGTCTCAATTAAATAATAAATAAATAAATAAATAAATAAATAAATAAATAACACTGCCAGAACACACCTGATCTCCATGATCCTTTAATACCCTTAATTGTAAGACTATCTGGATGATTCTTACACTATTAGGCTTGGCTGTCAACTCAAGTTACAACCTTTGCTACATCTGGAACACAGCTTCTGTGGGCTGAATCTAAGGAAATACTTCCAAAACTTTACTTCAATAATGCTGATCTCTTCCTAATTGCCACTAATTTCTCAACTCCTGTGGACAAGAATCCAGCATTCAAGCAAAGCAGATTTACTTTAGTAAGTCTGGTAACTTGTTAATCACAGCTGATGGATTGATTCTTCAGGCCCAGCTGACAGAACTACAGAATATTAATTTAATAACAAATGGCCTCATAGAGTCTTTAAACATCCTTTTGAAAATTCACAAGCCAGGCCTCCATAGTCTGCACTGATCTCAAAATCTTAGCTTCCAAGCTCCAACAAAATAGCTCATTGAGATCTTAACATTCAATGGCTTTGCTAATCTAAATGTCCAAATAGCATCCACCATCCTCCTAAGTACATGACCAGATCTCTCAGAGAAATATCCCATTATTCTGGTGACTTAGGAAAAATATTGTTGGTGATGAACGTCATGAACAAAAGCAAGTTGGGGAGTAACGGATTTGTTTGGCTTATACTTCCATATTTTAGTTCATTATTGGAAATGGTCAGGAGAAATTCATATGGGGTAGGAACATGGAGGCAGGAGCAAATGCAGAAGCCATGAAAGGGCATTGCTTGTCGGCTTGCTTCATGCTGCTAGCTGAGCTACCTTTCTTTTAGAACCCATGACCACCAGCCAGGGATGTCGCCACAATAAGTAGGACCCTCCCCATCAATGACTAGTAATAAAATATCCTACAGGCTTAACTACAGCTAGATCTTTAAGAAACATTCTCTTGGTTGAAGTATCCTCTTGCCACATGACTTTAGCTTTTGTCACATCTACATAAAACTATCCAGTATATCGACCTAGTTTCATTCTCTGAGTAGATATATAATAATTCTATGTTACTTTTGGGTGTAGGGGCTAATTACACCATGTCTACCTCTAGCGTCTTCCCTTTCATGTTTACTGTGAAGGAAATGGCAAGTCCCCTATTGTAAAGGAAATGGCAAATTCCCTACAGAAATGTGTTACTTGGGGGCAGCAGATAAATGGAAATTATTTCTTCATCTATCTAGTCAGTCTGTGATTTTGAATGAAGAATTGAAACCATTCATATTTAATGTGTTATTAAAATGTGTGTGTTTCAGGGTCCCAATAAAGGAACTAGAGAAAGGACCTAAGGAGCTGAAGGACTTTGTAGCCACATAGGAGGAACAACAGTATGAACTAATTAGTACCCCCAGAGCTCCCAGGGACTAAACCACCAATAAAAGAGTACACATGGTGAGACTCATGGCTCCAGCTCCATATATAGCAGAGGATGGCCTAGTAGGTCATCAATGGGAGGAGAGGCCCTTGGTCCTGTGAAGGCTCTATGCCCAAATGTAGGGGAATGCCAGGACCAGGAAGAGAGAGAGGGTTGGTTGTTGAACAGGAGTTGGGGGGGAGGGAATAGTGGTTTTTTTTTTTTTTTCCAGAGGGGAAACCAGGAAATGGGAAAACATTTGAAATGTAAATAAAGAAACTATCTAATAAAAATTTTTAAAAAAGAAAAGAAAATTAACTATTAAAGTTTGAATGTAGTAATGTAAAATTTGCATT
>JADRCD010229662.1:0-27599 GCA_019843815.1 Montemys delectorum | reverse complement strand
AATAAATCAAAATAGAGACAACAAAGATAATTAGAAAATAATCTCTTAGATGAATGTAGATGCAAATATCCTCAATAAAATACTTACAAATTGAAGCCAAGATCTCATCAGAAAGACCATTTATCCTGACCAAATTAACTTCAGTTTACAGATATTAAGATATTTCAAGGAATGGAACTCAATGAATGTAATTTATAAAATAAATGGCCTTACATACACATATCAAACACTCATCTCAATAGATTCAGCAAATACTGGTAAAAACTTAATATCCTCTTATGATAAAACTCTTGCTAGATTATGAATAGAATGTGAATGTTTGTATACATTACAGGCCTATACACAAAGGCATATATTTTGGAGAAAATAAATTGAAATGACTTTCATCTGGGAGTCGACCTGTGCCACAGATCTCTGTACCCAGATCCCACCCAGACAAAACTTGTTCCTCAGGACTGCTGACACACCCAAGCACACAGGTGAGAGCATCAGAACCAGACCAATACCAGGCCCAAGAAGGACCCACTTGGTGCCCAGTGGACACAGAAAACACAGGGATGACAGTGACAGGAACTTCCTGTTTCTATCTGTGTGGGTTAGCTGACCCTGAGCCACAGTCCACCACATCTCAACCCCATCCAGAGAAAACTAGTTCCCCAAGAGTATTGACATATCCAAGCTCACAGTTTCATAAGGGACAAACTACAATCAGAGACAGAAAGGCCAGCTAACCCCAAAGATAACCAGATGGTGGGAGGCAAGCTCAAGAATATAAGCCACAGAAAACAGTGCAACTTGGCAAAATCAGAAAACAGTTCTTCCACCACAGTATCCCTGGATAATTCAAAACACCCCAAAAGCATGATTCAGATGTAAAATATTATCTCATAAATATGATGGAGGACTTCAAGAAAAATATTAGATCCCTTAAGGAAATACAGAAAAAACAAACAAACAAACAAACAAACAAAAAAACCAAAACGATAAAGAGCTAAAAGACCCTAAAGAGGAAACATATAAATTTCTTAAAGAAATACAGGAAAATACAACCAAACAGGTAAATAAATTGAACAAAACCATTCAGGATCTAAAACTGGAAATAGAAACATTAAAAAATCACAAAGGAAGACAATCCTGGAGATAGAAAACCCAGAGATTAGATCAGGAGTCATAGAAGCAAGTAACAACAACAGAATACAAGAGATAGAAGAGAGAATCTCAGGGGCAGAGATACCATAGAAACATTGACATAACAGTCAAAGAAAATTTAAAGTGCAAAAAGCTCTTAACAAAAACATACAAGATATCAGAGCAAAATGAGAAGGCCAAACCTAAGGATAATAGATACAGAAGAGAGCGAAGATTCCCAACTCAAAAGGAGAGTTAACATCTTCAACAAAATTATAGAAGAAAATTTCCCTAAACTAAAGGAAGAGATACCCATAAATATACAAGAAGTCTATAGAACCCCAAATAAATTGGACCAGAAAGGAAATTCCCCCCACTACATAATAATTTAAAAACACCAAATGCACAGAATAAAGAAAGAATATTAAAAGAGGTAAAGGAAAAGTTCAAGCAACATATAAAGGCAGGCCTATCAGAATTATACCAGACTTCTCAACAGAGACTCTAAAAGGCAGAAAATCTTGGGCAGATGTCATAAAGAACCCCAGTACAAAAATACCAGCTCAGGCTACTATACCCAGCAAAACTCATAGGTGGAAAAACCAAGATATTACATGGCAAAACCAGATTTAAACAATACCTTTCCACAAATCTAGCCCTACAAAGGATAGTAGATGGAAAACACCAATACAAGGAGGGAAACTAAACCCTAGAGAAAGCAACAAAGTAAGCTTTAGACAAATCCAAAAGAAGATAGCCACACAAAAATAATTGTACTGCTAACAACAAAAATAACTGAAAACAACAATCATTATTCCTTAATATCTCTTAACATCAATGGACACAATTCCCCATTAAAAAGGCATCGACTAAAAGACTGGATACATAAACAGGACCCAGAATTTTACTGCATACAGGAAACACACCTCAGTGATAAAGATAGACACTACCTCACAGTAAAAGGCTGGAAAACAATTTTCCAAGCAAATAGTCATAAGGAACAATCTGAAGTAGCCACTCTAATATTGAATAAAATAGTCTCTCAGAAGTTATCAAAAAAGATAACTTCATACAACTAAACTTATACCCAAACCACATAAAGACCCAAATATAGTGAATTTCAGATCAATTTCCCTTATGAATATCTATGCAGAAATACTCAATAAAATTCTCAAGAACTGAATCCAAGAACTCATCAAAACAATCATCCATCATGATCAAGTAGGCTTTATCCCAAGAATGCAGGGATTTTTCAATATATGGAAATCTATCAACATAATCCACTATATAAACAAACTCAAGGAAAAGAATACATGGTCATCTCAATATATAATGAAAAAACATTTGACAAAATACAATGTCCCTTCATGGGAAAAGTCTTGGAAAGGTAAGGAATTCAAGGCCAATACCTAAACGTAATAAAAGCTATGTACAATAAAACAATAGCCAACATCAAACTACATAGAGAGAACCTTGAAGCAATCCCACTATAATTAGGGACTAGATAAGGCTGTCCACACTCTCCTTATATATTCAACATAGTACCAAAATTCTATACAGAGCAATTAGATAACAATAGGAGGTCAAGAGAAAAAAATTGGAAAAAGTCATGATATCACTATTTGTAGATGATATGATAGTATACCTAAGTCACCCAAAAAAATTCCACCAAAGAACTCCTATAGCTGATAAACATATTCAGCAAAGTGGCTGGATATAAAATTAACTCAAACAAATCAGTAGCCTTCCTCTACTCAAAAGATAAACAGACTTAGAAAGAAATTAGGGCCCCTTTCCACGTGGGCTGGTGCCCTGGGCCACCTAAGGCTTGAACTCCACAGCCAATCTCACAACACCCAGAGGCAGGTCCATTCCCAAGTGCTCTAATATGCTCAGGATCATAGGGTCAGAGGTGAAAAGGACACAAAATCTGCCCCAATATCTGGAGTAACTGGTACTAGTGGAACCCAGGCACCCTGGAATTCTGCCTGACCAGTGGCATGGGCTCCTTCTGGTCTGGGCCAGTTCCCTGAGCAGACCTTGGGCGCTAACTCTGCAGCCAGTCCCACCACAGCCAGAGGAAGATTTCAGTCCCAAGTGCTCTAACATACCCAGGATCATAGGATCAGAGGTACACATATCAGAACTTGGGCACTAACTCTGCAGCCAGTCCCACAAGACCCAGAGAAAGCGTCATCCTAACAAACACAGGTCTACAAGATCATAGGATCCCAGAATCATAGTATCACAGAGACAGCTGAACTCTGAGGAGTTCTGAAACAACCAGGATCACAGGAAGGACGGGATTCAGTCATAAATATCGAGGGCAGGTACCACTAGAGATAAGCAGATGGTTGGAGGCAAGCATAAGAACATAAGCATCAGAATCCAAGGTTACTTGGCATCATCAGAACCCAATTCTCCCACCACAGGAAGTCCTAGATATACCATCACACCAGAAAAGCAAGATTTGGATCTAAAATCACTTCTCATGAAGGTGATAGAAAACTTTAAAAAGGATATAAATAACTCCCTTAAAGAAATACAGGAGAACAAAGGTAAACACTTAGAAGTCTTTAAAGAGGAAACACAAAATCCCTAAAACAAGGAAAACACAACCAAAGAGGTGAAGGAATTGAACAAAACCATTCAGAATAGAAAAATGGAAGTAGCAATGATAAAAAAAAATCATAAAGGGAGACACCTCTGGAGATAGAAAACTTAGGAAAGAGATCAGGAGTCATAGATACAAGCATTATCAACAGTTGTATTCACAACATAAAAGAGAGAATATCAGGAACAAAAGATACCATAGAAAACATTGACACAGCAGTCAAAAAAATGCAAAATGTAAACAGATCCTAACCCAAAACATCCAGAAAATCCAGGACACAATGAGAAGACCAAACTTAAGGACAATAGGTATAGAAGAGGATGAAGATTCCCAACTTAAAGGGCCAGTAAATATCTTCAACAAAATTACAGAAGAAAACTATGCTAACATAAAGAAAGAGATGCCCATGAACATACAAGAACCCTACAGAACCCCAAATAGACTGGACTAGAAAAGAAATTCCTCTCATCACATAATAATCGAAACACCAAATGCACTAAACAAGGAAAGAATATTAAAGGCAGTAAGGGAAAAAGGTCAAGTAACATATAAAGGCGGACCTTTCAGAATTACACCAGATTTCTCAACAGAGACCATAAAAGCTAGAAGACCCTGGACAGATGTCATACAGACCTGAAGAGAACCTAAAGAGTAGCCTAGTCTACTATACCCAGCAAAACTCCCAGTTACCATAGATGGAGTAACCAAGATATTCCACGACAAAACCAAATTTACACAATACCTTTTCATTAATCCAGCCCTGGAAAGGATAAGAGATGGAAAACATCAATACAAGTAGGGAAACTACACCCTAGAAAAAAACAAGAAAGTAAGCTTTCAACAAACTCAAAAGAAGATAGCCACACAAACATAATTCCACCTCTAACAACAAAATAGCAGGAAACAACAATCATTATTCCTTAATATCTCTTAACATCAATGGACTTAATTTACCAAAATAGACATAGACTAAGAGGCTGGATTCATAAACAGGACCTAGAATTTTGCTGTATACTGGAAACACACCTCAGTAACAAAGGCAGACATTATCTCAGAGTAAAAGGTTGAAAACCATTTTCCAAACAAATGGTCCCAAGAAACAAGCTGGAGTAGCCATTCTAATATTTAATAAAACCAATTCTCAACCCAAAGTTATCAAAAACAGATAAAGAAGGACACTTCACACTGGTCAAAGGAAAAATCAACCAAAATTAACTAGTAATTCTGAATATCTATGCTCCAAATGCAAAGGCACCAACATTCATTAAAAAAAAAAAAAAAAAAAAAAACTTACTTTACTAAATCTCAAGGCACATACCACACCCACACAATAATAGTGGGAGACTTCAACACCCCACACTCAACAATGGATAGATAGGGGAAACAGAAACTAAACAGAGACACAGTGAAACTTACAGAAATTATGAACCTAATGGATCAAACAGGTATTTATAGAACATTTCATCCAAAAGCAAAAGAATATAATTTCTTCTCAGCATCACACTGTACCTTCTCCCAAACTGGCCGTATAACTCGTCATAAAACTTGTCTCAAAAGATACAAAAAGATTGAAATAATCCTATGCATCCTATCAGATCACCACAAACTAAAGCTGGTCTTAAATATCAACAAAAAGAAGGAAAGCACACATACGCATGAAGTAACAACACCCTGCTCAACAATAACTTGGTCAAGGAAGAAATAAAGAAAGAAATTAGTGGCTTTTTTAAAGAATATAATGAAAATGAGGATACATCATACCAAAATTAATGAGATATAATGAAAACAGTGGTAGGAGGAAAACTCATAGCTCTAAGTACCTCCAAAAGTAAACTGAAGAGAGCTTACAATAGCAGCTTGACAGCACACCTGAAAGCTCTATAACAAAAAGAAGCAAATAGGGTGCTGGTGAGATGGTTCAGCAGGGAAGAGCACCATCTGCTCTTTGGAAGGTCATGAGTTCAAATCTCAGCAACCACATGAGTTCAAAGCCCACAACCACCCATAATGAGATCTGACGCCCTCTTTGGTGTGTTTGAAGATAGTTACAGTGTACTTACATATAATAAATAAATAAATCTTTAAAAAAAAAGCAAATATACCCAAGAGGAGTAGATGGCAGGAAAGAATAAAACCAAATAGAAACAAAAAGAACTATACAAAGAATCAACAAAACCAGGAGCTGGTTCTTTGAGAAAATCAACAAAATAGATAAACCCTTAGCCAGACAAACAGAGGGCACAGAGACAGTATCCAAATTAATAAAATCAGAAATGAAACAGGAGACATAACAATGAAATATATTTTAAAATAATTATTCTGTTTTTTGAATATCAATAGTTGAAAATATTAAAATCATGTTCTGTAAACATCATGAAAATAATATTGATATTTTTCTCACTGTGCTTGAAATTAACATGTTCTTAATGTTTAACTTCAAAGAGTTTTTGCTATTTTGAAAATTTTAAAGTATTCTTACTGATAAAATAATTTCTCTCCCAGAAACACATAATCTTTTTTTAAGAAAATTGACAATATATACAGATATGTAATGCATTTTAAATACTCTCACTATTTTAGGTGGTATCATATAAGGACTTTTGATTATATTTCTTAATGATTCATTTTTAATGTTTTATGCTCTTCTACTATGTTTAATTCCCAAAGAATATTTTATATGACACAATTTAGTATTTAACATTAGATGTAGGATCCTCAGTAATGGATAGTATCAAATATTCATTAATGATATTTTTAGGGCATCAAAAGATATGAATATACAAGTTGAACAAATTTTTATATATTATTTGATTCTCAAAATACTCAATATTCTTAATATGTTTGCTGTATAAAAAGCATTTAAATAATACAAAAACTATACCCTTCACAATAGTTACAAGTAATATAAAATGTTTTGTTGTGACTCTAACCAGTCAAGTAAAAAATGTATAAGACATGAACTTCAAGTCTCTGAAAAAAGAAATTGAAGAAGGCCTCAGAGATGGAAAGATCTCCCATGCTCTGGGATTTGCAGAATTAACATAATAAAATGACCGTCTTCACAAAAGCAATCTACAGATTCAATGCGTCCCCTATCAAAATTCCATTTCAATTCTTCACAGAGATAGGAAGTGCAATTCTCAAATTTATCTAGAATAACCAAAAAACCCAGGATAGTGAAAACTATTCTCCACAATAAGAACTTCTGGGGCAAATACCATCCCTGAGCTCAAGCTGTACTACAGATCAATAATGATAAAACAGTATGGTACTGGTACAGAGACAGACAGGTAGATCAGTGGCATAGAATTGATACCCAGAATTAAGCCCACACACCTATGGTCAACAGATCTCTAATAAAGAAGCCAAAACCATATAGTGGAGAAAAGACAGCATATTCAACAAATGATGTCAGCTCAAATGGCAGTCAGCATGTAGAAGAATGCAAACTGGGATTCTATCTCCTTGTACAAAGCTCACAAGTGGATCAAGGAGCTCCACATAAAACTAAATACACAGAATTTAATAAAAGTGAAGGTGGGAAAGAGCTCCAAACACACCAGCACAAGGGAAAATTACTTGAACAGAGCACCAATGGCTCAGGTTCTACAATCAACTGTAGTCAATTGGGATCTCATGAAATTGAAAAGCTTGTGTAAGGCAAAGAAAACTGTCAACAAGGAAAAATGGCAACCTACATATTGGGAAAAGATCTTTACTAACCCTACATGTGATAGAGAGCTAATATCCAATACATACAAAGAACTCAAGAAGTGAGACTCCAGAGAAAGAAACTAACCCTATTAAAAAAATGTCCAGAGCTAAACAAAGAATTCTCAATTGAGGAGTCTCAAATGGCCAAGAAGCACCTAAAGAAAATTTCAACATCCTTAGTTATCAGAGAAATGTAAATCAAAATGACTCTGAGATTTCATCTCACATCAGTCAGAATGGCTAAGATCAAAAACTGGATGACAATATGCTGGTAAGGATGTGGAGAAAGGAGCACTCCACCATTACTGGTGGGTTTGCAAGCTTGTACAACCACTGGAGAAATCATTCTGGGTGTTCCTCAGAAAATTGGGCATATTACTACCTGAGGAGCTAGCTACACCACTCCTGGGCATATACCCAAAAGGTGCTCTAGCCTATAACAAGGACACATGCTTCACTATTTCATAGCAGCATTATTTGTAATGTTCAGATGCTGTAAAGAACCCAGATGTCCCTCAACAGAGGAACGGATACAGAAATTGTGGTACATTTACACAATGGACTACTACTGAGCTATTAAAAACAATGACTTCATCAAATTTTTGGGCAAATGGATTGAACTAGAAAATATCATCCTAAGTGAGATAACCCAGTCACAAAAGAACACGTGAGGTATGTACTTTCTGATAAGTGGATATTAGGCCAAAACCTGGGAAACCCATGATACAACTCACAGATCATATGAAGCTCAAGAAGAAAAAAAAAAACACCAAAGTGTGGATCCTTCAGTCCTTCTTAGAAGGGGGAACGAAATAATCACATGAGACAGAGGGAGGGAGGGACCTGGGAGTTAGAGGTAGAGTGAGAGAAAAACGGGAACAGGATCAGGTATGGGAAGGGACAGGGGAGAAGTACAGAGTGTCAGGAAATTGAACAGTGGTGTGTAACAGTGGGTGATGGGAAACTAGGGTAGCCACCAGAAAGTCTCAGATGCCTGGAAAGTTAGAGGCTTCTAGGACATAAAAATTACGGTATTAGCTGAAATACCCAACAAAGGTGAGAGAGAACCTGTAGGGGCCATATGCAGAAGCTAGGTCCTGCCCCAGGTGGAGGATGGGGCCACCCACCCTTCTCAAAAATTTTAACCCAGAATGGTTCCTGTCTAATGAAATACAGGGACAAAGAGTGGAGCAGAGACTGAAGGAAAGGCCATCCAGAGACTGTCCCACCTAGGGATTCATCCTATTTGCGGACACCAAACCCAGACACTATTGCTGATGCCAAGAAGCACTTGCTGACAGGAGCCTCATATAGTTGACCCCTAAGATCTGCCAGAGCCTGACCAATACAGATGTGGATGCTCACAGTCAACCACAAGATGGAGCACAGGAACCCCAGTGGAGGAGTTAGGAGAAGGACTCAAAATGATGAAGGGGTTTGCAACCCCATAGGAAGTACCAAAATATCAGGCAACCAGACCCCCAGAACTCCAACCAAAGAATACACATGGAGGGATCCATGGCTCTAGCTGCTTTTGTAGCAGAGGCTTGCCTTATCTGGCATCAATGGAAGGGTAGACTCTTGGTCCTGTATAAACTTAATGCCCCAACATAGGGAATACTAGGGGGTGAGGCAGGATTGGGTGGGTGGGTAGCTCTCTCATAGAAACAGGGGGGAGGGAGAATGGGATAGGAGGCTTGTGGAGAGAAAACTAAGAAAGAGGACATTTGAATAAATGTAAATAAATAAATAACCAATAAAAATAATTTTAAAAAATGAAAGAAAAAAGAAACTGAAGCATTCTCCATAAGGTCAAAAATAAGAAATGAGTATCCACATTCCCCATTTCTATCTAATGTAATAATTTCAGTTCTAATTTGAAGAATAAGACAAAAGTAGGAATTAAAAGGAATCAAAATTAAAATATCAATATTTCTAAATTACTTGATTCTATACATAAAAGACCCTAAATATTCCAATTTAAAACACATGATGCTAATCAATATTTTCTTTCTTTCTTGTGGCACTGTACAAAATCAATATAAAAAAAATGAGTGGCCTTCATATACAAATAGCCAACATATTAAGAAACGAGTTAGAGAATTAATCCCATTCAAATAATCAAAAAGTAAAAAGAGAACAAAAACATCCCCCCCCCACACACCCTTGAAATATAGCTAACCAAGGAAAGAAAGAAAGGACATGTAGAATGAAAAATTTTTAATAGTGAATGAAATAATTGGAGACACTGGAAAATGGAAGGACCTCCCTTACTCATATAGCTGTAGAATCAATACAGGAAAATTAGTTACTGACCCAAAGTACTGTAAAGTTTCAATTCAATCTTTAATAAAAATTTCAGTACATTTTTATGTAAAAAATAAATCTTAAAATTCAAGTACAAGATATGAACATATAGCATGGTTCTGAGGAAAAGAATAAAAAGAAATGATCCTTAGATTCATATAGGGAAAGATTTCATTTCACTACTAAAATGTATTTTCATAATATACCAAGAATTCGATCAAGTAAACTTCCTTAAACTTCATTGAACCATAATCATATCATAGCAGCATGACCACCTACAAAATGACAGAATATTAATAAAAATAGTAAAGATTAATATATTGCATCACATTGAAAGTGTGCTAGTAAACTATATGAAGCAGCTTGTAGTGATATTTGTTTTGTTTGTTTGTTTGTTTGGTTGGTTTGGTTTTTCGAGACAGGGTTTCTCTGTATAGTCCTGGCTGTCCTGGAACTCACTCTGTAGACCAGGCTGGCCTCGAAATCAAATTCTCTTGCCTCTGCCTCCCAAGTGCTGGGATTAAAGATGTGTGCCATCACTGCCTGGCAGATATTTCTATATGTAAAAAGACATTTGTTATTTCATAGTTTAGGCGGTTAGGTGGTCAGACAGTATTATGGTTCTTCATTATACAATAAGGAATTTAAGGAATTAAAATTTTATTCAATATATGTGATGGTTTGTATATGCTTGGCCAAGGGTGTGGCACTATTGGAATGTGTGGCCCTGTTGGAGTTGTTGTGGTCTTGTTGGAGTAGGTGTGTCACTGTGGCTGTGGGCTTTAATACCCTCATCCTAACTACCTTTAAATCAGTATTCTGCTAGCAGTCTTCAGATGAACCTGTAGAGCTCTCAGTTCCTTCTGTACTATTTCTGCCTGGATGCTGCCATGTTCCTGCCTTGATGAACCTCTGAACCTGAAAGCCAGCCCCAATTAAATGTTGTCCTTATAAGAGCTGCTTTGGTCATGGTGTCTGTCCACAACAATAAAACTGTAACTAAGACAATATAGTAATAAGATTTAAAAGATGTATAAAAATTTAGAAAAATGAAAATCAATGTATTTTGTCACCTATAAGTAGAGTTATTAAACAATTAATTAGAAACATAACACTAAAGACAGTTAATATGGGCTTTCTGATTTCAGTTAACCTAACAAATAATTTCTCAGAGATGTGCCTGCAGGCTTGTCTCCTACGTAATTCTAGATTTTGTTAAATTGATAGTCAATATTAAACATTTAGTTTTTCAGTAAATATTAATGTGATTATCTGATAGAGCTTTGTAGTGTAATTGGAAAAAAAGATACACTAGATATTTAAATGAATTTTCAAGGATTTAAAAATTATAAGGAAAAACTAGGATAGATCATCATAGAAAGAATATCATTTGGTCATATGTTTACCTAAACACATGAAACTGATTAGAGAGGCCTTTATAGTTAGAGAATCTCTGTTGTAGCAGTGTAAAGATTTGGATTTCAGAGAGTTTTCGTGATAGTAATACAAATGTGAAGTAGTTAGTCACATTGCATTCACAACAGAGAGAAATGCATATTGGTACTCAGTTTGTTTTCTCGGATTTACTTAGTTTAGGACCCTAGCCCAGTGGATGTGTCATATGCAGTCAGGGGTTGGCCATTGTTACTCAGCCTTTTGTGGGAAGACTAGAAGTTTATGTCTCCTAGATAATTTAAAATCTAGATGGTTGACAATGAAGATTAAGTGGCACAGTCAAGTGTACTATTTGCACGGTTGTTTCCTCTTGGTAACACCTATTTGTTGAGAGTATAAAGTGTAGCTAATATTTTACTCCTAATCTTCAGTGAGATGGCTGATTTGAAGGTATTCAACATATACTCACAATTGAACTAATATTTGATAAACCATAAAACCAAATCCCCATTCATTTATATGAAACCTACTATGTAGTGAGGATTATATAACATTATTAGCACAAAGAGCCATTCTAACTCAAAAAATATTAATGTTATATGAATAAAATAACTATTTGAAGATAATCACTGGAGTAGAAAAACATGAAACCATTAAGTGACTTGTAGTTAACATAAATCGGGTCACATTTTGACATGAGCAGTTACATGTTCTTTAAATGAAATTTTTCTTTTATTAGGAATTTCCTTTTATTAAAGTTATTATGTAACTATGTTTACTATTTAAATGATGTTCTTGAGGTTTTAGTAGAATGCTTATGCTCTATAACAAAAATCATGGAACTATAATAAGATGGAAATTCATTGGGAGAGCCCAAGTAAGCTTATCTAGTGAACTTCTGGAACTGAGACAACTAGAACCTCAAATAATAAGAAATCATTATGTTCTTAGTGACAGGGGATGTTAATGAGGAAGAATGAGATGATAATCATATGTATATTTAGGCCTTCTAGTCACCAGTAGAGACATATGAATATAAAAATATCAGCCTCCTCTGAGGTAAAGGGTATGAGCACTGGTCAGAGTTATCAGAAAAGAAGAGTAAGTAACTACAAGAGATAAATATCACATACCTCTTGAAAATGTTATTCATCTGTTCATCTGAATATATTTTACAATTATTTTACCAGTCAGGTGTGTCACCTAGATAGAAGACTCTGTGATTTCTGTGACATTGACAACTGTTTTTGCTTCTAAAGTTTGAAATTGAGATGATTATGAAAGGAAAAAAGATGAGAATATTTCTTAGGCATAAAAAGAGATCCACAGGTTACAATCTGTATAAATGAATACACCAACATAGCCAAGAAATAATGTACTTTGTGGTACAATACGTGAGAGAAAAGAAGAGAAGATGTTTACCAAGGAGATAGCTTTGGAGTTGAAGTGACTTGTGGGCCATGAGGAAAGCAACCTTAGCTAATGGTTTTCAGCTTGTTAGTACTAATAACCATGCTAAATTCCTGCTGTAAGTGGATGTGGAAAATATTAGGTAATAGATAGTGAGGCTTCTAGGACCTGTGATTTAATTATAGTGTAACCTACTGCCATTAACATTTGAATTACGAAAGTCCTTTTGTTCTGAGTCAATGCCTTTTCTAGTAACCTTTGATTCCTCTATATTTATTCAGATGGCAAAAAAGATATTGCTTCTGATTCTTTAAAAAAGAGTATCTACAAGTAACGTCTTTTTTGTCTTAAATAAAATGCTGCCTCTTATTCCTGTTGTTTCACTAAATTGGCATATCATCAAACTGCCTTTTAAATAACTTTGCTTGTATTCTAGACCAAAGCTTCAGCAGCCTTTACCAGAGAAGTCCCATTTTACAATAAATGTTGGGTAAATGCAGACATTCACGAATGCCCAAGATTCTGAGAATAAGTGACAGCTGATGGCTAAGCTTAAACCAGATATTTGCAGAAGATCCTATAAGGTTCATGGACCACTGTGGAAAAAAGTCATGGAAGGTAGATATTTACTGGATGATAGGGTAAATGACTGCAAAATACCACACTTGATATAATCATGTAAATCATTAAATCAAACAATTATGATTACTACACAGAGCCAACAAAAACTAGCCCTGTGAACAGTGAGTTAGAATAAGTAGATCATGGGGTTCTACCCTTTAATGTTTCAATATTAGTTATGGTCTGCATACCCGCTACTGTAGAGTATTCATCACCGAGTCCACCAGTCACAAACAGATATGTTCAAATGCATGAACACACAAATCCTGGTTAAATCTGATGATCACAAAACAAGTACATGTGAACATGAGAGAGATATAAAGAAAGAAATAGTGTGATTAGCGATGATATGAAAATAGCAGAAAGTAGTGATAGGAGGAGACATATTGTGTCCATGTGTGAAATTATCTAAGAACAAATTGTATTAATGAAAAAGTTGACACTTAATATTAAATTTAGCTATTTAATATCTTACAAATATAAAATATAACTTTCTTATGACAAAATAAGTTTTGAAATCTGTTAGGTCTTCATTTATTCTTCTTTAAATGGATGATTAGGCATTCTGCTATCTAACTTAATTTCTTCATTCTCAGCTTAGTTTCTGGCATAATCAGCCTTAGCTCTCAGCTTGACACAAACCTAGAATCCTTTATAAAGAGGGGACATCAGCTGAAGAATTGTTCAGATTGTGTTGGCCTGTGATGAAGTCTGTGAGGATTTTGTTAAGTTTTCATTGATAGAGGAGGGCCTGGCAACTGTGACAGAACTATCCCTAGGCAGGTGGACTTGACTATTATAAAACAGTAGTTGATCAAGCTAGTGTAATGAGCCAGTAAGCAACATTCTTCTCTAGGTTTTGCTTGAGTTTCTGTTTGATTTCCTGCCCTGGCTCCTTTTCATGAGGGACTGTAACATATACAGTGAAATAAATCATTTCTTATGTGAGTTGATTTCTGAAAGTGTGTTTTATCACAGAACAGAGATCATTAGTCATTTTATCAGACATAGTTTATTCTGGATTTTAACAACAGTATGTACTCTAACAAAGGACTAGATTGTACTAAAACTAATAATAGCAAGACTCCAGGGACTACATAATAATAATGCTTAGCGGCAAAATAATAAAGTCACACATTCCTTTTTTCAGAGTTTCCTTAACTTTCTAAGGAAGAGAAACTCTAAGTAGAACAGATGGAGGCACAGTCAGAAAGGACCAGCTCTAAATGAAACATTTATGTAAATCTCTTTCATAACAGAAATTAATGTCCATTCAGAATTTTACCTAGTAATATGTTTTAATATACTTTCTTCTAATAAAGGCTGTCATTTTAATAATAAAGCCTTATCATATGTCAAATATGATGTAAATATTTTATACATCATTTTATTCAATAGTGTCTATTTATCTGATTAACATATAAAATCTTATTAATTCATGAACACTTCATAACTGATCAGATCAAGACTTAAACTTATGTGTATCTGACTGTATGGGATGAGTTCTTAAGCATTATTCTTCAGGGAGATGAGCTGGGTTCATGAATACCATTTTATACATCACTGTTATAAAAATATACATAAAACTTTATTTGTAAATGACTGACTTAAATGTTCATTATTTATTTCTTTGCTCTGTCAATAGATACATGCAACCATTCATACAGAGAAGCCTCTCTCTCTCTCTTTCTCTCTCTCTCTCTCTCTCTCTCTTGCTCTCTCTCTCTCTCTCTCTCTCTCTAGGATATATATATCCTAGTGGTCAGGAACTTCATTGTAATTATAATGTGCTTCTGATGGAATGCTGTATCCTTGTAGTTTAATTGAATCTGGTGACAGAGACAGGATGACTAAATATTCAAGATCAATTCAAGCAACACAGAACGTGACTATCCAAATGAATGAATAATAAATACTAGTAATTAAACCTGAATGTATTTCTGTAGCTCACAGTTTTTCACTTACCAAGCATGAACAATATCCTTGCTATGATTCTCTGTGTCCCAACAAACAACAAAACATTTACTTGTAAATGACACAAGTAAAATCCTCATATACTTTTGCTCATTCTTTTTCTGTATGAACTAACGACCCCCATTGTCCTTTTTTCCTACAGAAAATATCAATCTTCTCTATCTTAGACAATCTCACCTTGAAGTAAGTTGAGGTCCTGGAAAAGGGAAGGGTTGATGGCAGCCAGGTGCACCAAACACGGTGTGTTGTGCTTGCTCCTCCTCAAGAACAGTGAGAAATACCAAACAAATTTATCTTAAAACGTTCTCCATTGAAGAAAGCACCAGTGCCTTATTTGCTGCATGAAAATATGTGTAAAAGATGTTTAATGACCTTCTGTGTTGTGAACATAATATTGGTACTGGGAGAACTGACAAAGTAAGCACACATTCCCATTGCAAAAAAAAAAAAGCGTATTTTTTTCCTACTTTCTTTTATTGTTGTTGTTAAGTTTCGCTGATAGTTTTTATTTAATAAGTTAGAATGTTATTTTGGTTTGTATACATGGAAGTACATTCGACATATAAATTGACCACAATAAAAATTATAATGTACTTATTTTATTCAAATACTTTCAAACTCTAATAAATTTGTGTTGGGATGATTTACCTTTCCTTTAGTACACAAGTTGGAAGTCTGCGAGGAGGTTATACATATTGTAGCCATATTTAACGAGCCAAAAAGAAATGGCAAACTCTATTTGGAAAATGTAAAAATATCTTTATAAATCTAGTCCAAAGCCTCCAACTTGCATTCTGTTGACCACTAAACTGCAGAAGCAGATTTTATAAATAAGCTCCTCGGAGAGTCCAGAATTGGAACCAAGATGTTCCGATTAAAAGTAAAATGAAATTTAAATGAAATGAAATGTACTTTAAAGGTTATTGTCTGTAATATTTCTAGGACACCTAGCATTTGAACAGTGACAGAGGGAAAGCCTAGCTCATCTAATAGGATAGGCAACCAAAAACAGTTGCCAGAAGTTGATTTCTATCTTCTCATGTTCCTCTGTGATCTCAAAGGTAAACCTTGTCTGTCAGAGACAATTTTTTTCTGTAGACTAAGATTCAGAGTATTGATACCTCACTGGGGAGAGCCCATGGTTAATTTTAACTCTTTTCTTTGAAGCACAAATTTCTCTCTATATAGACAAAGCCACACTAGGCACCCTTAAAACAACACAAAACGTTTGACTCCGTAATAGGATGTTTCCTGGAGTGATAGATTGACAGCGAGACACAAACAGAATTGAAAGTTGGTGAGAAAGATCCTCCAAAGATAAATCTAGACTTATGGTCTTTTTGGCAAGTTCTATTGACATGAGAGAGATCCTGCATCCCCTGCAAATAAGGAAAGTGAATCTTGTAAGTTATTTAGAAATGATGCTACATTTAGAATTAAATACAGAGAAGAAGTATATATTTTAGATGAAGGCCTGGAAAGCTTGTTTGGAACATGTAAGTAGAATGAAAAGTAAAAATTATTCCAACTGAAAGGCTTTGCTAACTATGAAATACTGTAGATAGGAAACTAGAAATAGTTGGAAGAGGTTTCGAAAAGCTCAGACCCTGGTTTAATTAATATAAGCTTCATCTTTTTGAATGTATCATATTTAATTTGTTAATTATTCAAGCTTCTCTTTTTGTATACTAATAGTGAAATTATTTATTTCAAAGTGCTTTATAAAATTAAATATAGTTTATAGGAAAATAGTGATGAATATTTTCATGTCATTTTTAAATTAATTTTAATTTTTTAAAATTATTCATTTTATACCCCACTCACTTCTTTTCTCCTAATAAAATCCTTAACCCATTCCCCAACCAGTTCTTTTCTGAGTGGGTAGGGGTCCCTTGGATATCCTCCCATCCTAGCACTTCAAGTCTCATGGAGGCTAGATGCTTCCTCACTCACAAAGGCCAGAAAATAAGACAGCCCAGCTAGAAGAACATATCCCAGGTACAGGCAACTTATTAGGGATAGCCCCTATTCCAGTGGTTCAGACTTTGAGAGCCCAAGGGTTCAAGATAATTGACTCTGTTGATCTTCCTGTGGATTTTAGCTAACTGATAAAACTGGATGTACTCATGTATCATATATTCTGAAATACATGCACATAGTGAATATCTTAGTTATGGTTCTATTGCTGTGAGAAGGCACCTTGATTAAGGAAATTCACAAAATACAGCATTTAGTTGAGGGCTTGCTTACAACTTCAGAGGATTAACCCATCATCTTCATGGTGGGATGTTGCCTGTGTCTTAGATTATTCACTGCCTGACTCTACTTGCTCTTGGGGGGTTGGAGGTGAGATGATTCAGAATCAATAATACAGACTCTGGGAGCAGGTGAGAAACACCACAGCAAGCTCATCTGAACATGGCTGCAAGTTCCTTTAATACCCTCCACCTGTGCCCCATTGGTCCCAGGAAAGCACCTCTTCTAAACAGCAGTTCCCAATTGGCTGGCACTGTCTACATCAGCAATTCTTGGTCTCTTAGGCAGTCTTCAATGAGATCCTCCCGCAGAAGATACCTTTGTGACTGTGTAGCCCCTAGTGTTTATGTAGAGGTGGCCGCTGCCATTCATCCTACATTTCCACTTTTGTTTTTAGATTTTGACAGCCTAATGGGAGCTGGGGTGCCATTGCCTCAACATTGTTGACTCCACTTTGGAGGATTCTCAGTATACTAGACTGTGCCTGTCTTAGATTGTCCTACCTTCCAAGATCTTGCCCATCATTGACCACCAGCCCTCAAACAGGTATTACTCTGGAGGCATTTCACACAAGAGGGAGATAAGTAACAGGCTATAATAATGGTCTCATGGATCTCTGCCAACCAGGCTTTGATCACTTCCTTAGGGTGGCACAATTGGGATTTTTAAGAGCCATTAGCACCTGGGGGGGGGTCACCTTATTTATTGATCACTGCCTGGAGATATGCAGTGCAAGACACTTAAACAAAATAATTATTAGTATGACAATTCCTCCCATCGTAGCATAAGTGGCTATCTACTAGGGGTCAAACAACCTCTTAATATTCTCCTGCACTTTTTCCAAGGATCTGGCATCTAGAGAGAGCACAAATACCCTGGTCCCATTGAGGTTGGCTATGTTCTTCCTTAGCAGCACGGAATAGTTAAGGAATTTGTCCGACTTAGCTTCAAGATATTGAGCCAGCTGTTTGTCAGGCTTCATTGATGTTATGTATCTGGTAAGGGATTAAGCAGATTGAGTGAAACCTGGGGTTGCATGCCAATAGAGACATGTCCTTAACAGGGGTCAACTCTTCTGTCAGTAAGTCAATCTGTTGTTGTAAGGTGAAGATGGCTTGATAAAGATGTTGATTTAGTACCTCTTGTGCCTGTAGCACCTCGGCTGACTTAGACACTACAGCCTTGACAGTCTCTGCCTTAGTGGTTATCTGGGTCAAGGCCACAGCAGCTGCTGTCTCCTCAGCAATGGCCATAATGATGGAATGATGGCCATAATGATGGCAGCTGTACTGTCAAAATCCCTCTTTCCCTGGTGTAGGGGTTGTGAGTGAGTCTGGGCCATCAGAGTGACAGCGCGAAAGTGTGTGTGGTATTTTCCATGGGCATCCAAATGGTGGTTGGTTCCTCACCAGGGTAGCTGTTGTTGACTATTCCAATAAGCAGGTTGTCAGGAGACATTTCTCATTAAAACAGTTAAGGCTGTAGCTGACAATGGAGGTATTGGTGAGCAGAAAGAAAAAGGGAGCTTGCAAACAGCCTGCGGTAGCTTTCCAGTCAATTTGGCTGCCAATAGTCAAATTCACAGGGTTTGCCCCTGTCCACAATTTTGCTGACTGGTTTACATGGAAATATGCTCCATTAAAGAGAAGAGTAAAGGGGCCATCAATAAAGACAATTCAAGGGACCACATAAATCTCAATCGTTCATAACGGGGACATATCAGAATCTAATGGGATCCATGTTAATATAGGGAGTAATATTGAAAGCATCATGTGAGGTAAACCTCTGCATGCCAAGGGCGAGGTTAGATGACAATATTATATTGGGTAAACTCCAGCAAATTTTATACCTAGTGCATGTTGGTGTTCTCTCAAGGGATAGGAAGTCACACGAAAGTGGGCATTTGAGGGACCCTTGGCCAGTGAGGAAGGGGTGAACATGATATGCTTGGGGCATCCTTTAGGGATTTGTAATCAGTAAACAATGTAAAGTTTCATGCCTAACATGGTGCCGTATGCTAGATTACCATGAAAGTCCCCTATGATCATATTGTGTAGGTAGATACAAGGGCTGATGGAGGAGATATTGGTGGTAAATCACAGAATTTCCACCTTGGGCCAGGTGCCTTCTAATTGTCCTGTAGTAGTGACTAAGTCAATTAAGGGCAAACCCAAACTCACACTGGAAGAGAAAAGATCCTGTTAGGCTGGGGAGATAACTGCCACAGACAAAAGAATGGGAGGTAGGGGTATTGGGTCCCTCCCTTCCTGCCTCAACTCCGAGACATTGGAGCTTGCAACTGGAGACTCAGCTCACATCTGCTGTGCCAAGACAAAGGCCCACTGCTCGAGTTCCACCTTCGAGGGTTCCAGAGAAAGGTGCACCTGCTGGCTGGCATGGCTGCTACCTGAAGACATCTGCTACTGACCTCCTCCCCCACCGTGGGCCGCATCTCCAACCTCTGCCGGGAGCTGAGACCTGGGAGACATCCTGAGCCGCTGCCCTCAAGAACTCATACCCTGCAGCCTGGCTTCCCTGACTCTTTCTTGTCTCCTCCTGAATTGTTTGTGTTACGCAAATGTCACTGTAACCTAGAGATCTAGTTTTCGCTTTCCCTTTGTACTTATAAATACTGAACCCCAAAAAGTAAAGTTGGAAGCTTTGATTGGGACGCAACTTGGCTTCAGGTCTTTTTGTTCTCGAGCTCTCTTGTTTCAGGTCATCTTCTCCCTTTGACCGAGTGAGAACCCAGTTCATGAAACTGTGGGACAGTTTCATAGGGGCACCAAAGCTCAGTGCTCATTGGCCCTGACAGGCTGAAGAAAAATTAAGAAACCTAGTGTGTACCTTATATTTCCATGTCCTGGTCTCCTTCTGGCCCTTCATTGCCTCCTGGTCCATGACTGGTAAACATGTCAAAAGTAACATTAAGGTTATATTCCAAATTATTGCTAGCCTTATTCTCAGACAAGTCATCATATTCAGATCTCCAATTAAGAAACAATACATAATCAAGCACCTCCTTTTAAAAGATTATATCAATTGCAATAGGCCTGAAGGTGCATGGCCCATTGCCTCCATACTTGTTCAAAATAAAGGCAATCTGAGCCAGAGTCTTTGGCAGCTTTTCTGATTAGTGCCAAGTCTGTCCGAGGAGTGGGAGTCCAGGGCCCAGTCTATACTTGAGAATGAGGTCCCAGGGGAGATGCAGTCAAGCATAAGGGATGGGCATTGCAGGAGTGACCACCACAGGAGTGACTGCTGAAAGGCAAAGTCCCCCTAAATCATGCCAGGAGTAAGCTGAGGGTACCTCCAAAGGGGCAGGGAACATAAGGGCTAGGGAGTGAGGGACCTGGGATGACAGGATTTGAGGACAGCTTGGAGCCTGACTACTGGAGGGCTGGAGCAGAGGATCCCTCATCCTCATGGCCAACATCAACCTGTTTGCCTGGAGAACATGGGGCAGGGTCAGTAATGGCAAAGTGACTATCAGCCTGATTCATTATGGGTAGCCACTTCTTCCTGTGGGGAAGAATTCTTAAGACTAGTGATGACTGCAAGAAGGATGGGGACAAAGAACAAGGAGGGTGTAATCTCAGACTGGGCAAGAAAGAGAACACACATCCAGTGATGAGAGTCCCACGATGTTCTCTGGCGATATCCAAGAGGCCAAAATAGCAGCCTCTTACCAAATTTGGTCTAGGTCATGAGTCTTAACTTTGAGACCACAAGTAACCAGGTGGGTTTTCAGCGCCCTAATCTGGGATTCCTTCATGGTGAAGAGGTAGGAACCCGTGATAAACAGTCCAAAGGAAACAAATGATGAACAGATATGACAAATATGACAAAGGAAGCAACAAAAGTCACTTACTAAGCAAGGAACTCCCCAAAGTGTAGCTCAAATGCCCTTTATGGTATTCCCAGGATGAAAAAGTTGATCAGGAGCCAGTCCCAGGTAACACTGCAAAGGACACCAGCCTTATGTCAGGATGAATTCAAACCAGTGGACAAAGACAAAGAAGACACAAAAGATGTCAGCACTCTCACCCTTGAACCGAGACCAAAGTGAAAGAATATCAGTTGCCAGGGCGAGCAGAAAAAGATAAAGAAGACAGAAAAAATGTCAAGCTCAGACTCACCCAGACAAAGACAAAGACAAAAACAGAAAAAAGAAAAAAATGGCTGCAGCACTCTTACCCAGAGAAACTAAGGAGAAAAAAAAGATGGCGGCTGCCACATGCTAACCCTCAAACTGAGACCAAAAGTGAGAGTCACTGGGATGAAAAGACAAAAAAGACAAAATTGAGATCTGAGTTCATGTTCATAGGACCCACAACATAAAACACTAAAGGGTCAACTCACTGAAGAAGCAACCGAAGGGGGCAATACCACAAGGAGGAGATCAGTTTGAATTGCAAGCACAGTTCTTGCAGCAACAGGCAAACATGAGCCTCCAGAAAACGAGGTTCACAAGCAGCCACAAAACAAGGATAATGTAGCCGATCCACTTTGTGGCCAGCTGCAGCCTGTGCCATGGACTACTCACACTGCCTGACCCTACCTGACCATGGGTTTGGAGGTGAACAACAAAACAGACTCTGGGAAGAGGTGAGAGATGCCACAGCAAGCTCATCTGAATGCTGCTGTTAGCTCCTTTACCTCACCAACGCTCCACTGATACCAAGAAAGCATCTCTCATAAACCAGCAGTTCCCAATTGACTGACATTGCCTACGTCAGCAATCCTGGGCCTCTCAGGTAGTCTTCAGTTAAGTCCTCCTGTAGGACATGCCTTTGTGGCTGCACAGCCCAGCATTTATGTAGAGGTGGTAACTGCTGCTCCTCCTACAGTGAGGAACATGATGGTAGGTATGGTGCTAAAGAGGTAGGTATTTCATAGACAGCTGGTACAAAGAAAGAAACACTAGGCCTGCCATGAGCTTTTGAAATTTCAACTCCCACTTCCACTGACAGAGCTTTTCCAATAAGGCCACACCTCCAAATATTTTACAACAGTCCATCAACTTGGGAGTAAACCTGAAAATACAATGGGACATATCCTCATTCCAACCACCACAGTATATTCTGTAATACTAATTACATGGAAAATACATTATCTTAGGCATCTTTTAGTGGTAAAAACATGTTACCTCTATTCTATTCTATTTTTCAAAGATTAGAATTTATTACTATTAATGGTAGTTTTTATTCTGCATATCAATTAGGTCTCTTAAAAATCTCACTATCTATATAAAATGAAATAAAAGCTGTCTCAGAGTATTGTTATGAATGGATTGAACTTTATACCATATATCAAATTCAATTAAAGAGAATTAAACTTAAATGGAGAATTATAATGTAGAAAATGTCATCTATACTACGTATTTTGGTCAATATTATAATCACTTTACTTATGCATATCCATTTAGGATATACACATTAACATACTTGGTAACATGAGCTCATCATATAGGCAAATAATATCTTTGACAATGTTGCAGTATTTAGCAAATAGGATGACTGTGTGTCCAGTTAAATTTGTAGTGTCAGATAAAAGCTGAAAACTGTTTAATATAAATAAATCCTAATATTTACTGCATACCTCTGTATTATTCAAACAGCTTTACTACCCTTCACAAAATACCGCCTTGATTTTTCTGTATTTCCAGTATATTTTTCTGGATTGCAATTTATTCATCTGGCTAGAAAGACTATTTTATATTTATGCTTGATTCCATGGCTATAGATATGGGTTGGACAACCTTACCTAGAAGTCATAAAAGTGATGTATAAGCTTATTTCTAAAGCCCAGTCAGAAAGAAATAACCAGGGATTTTGGATGAAAGTTTTGGAAAGCATAAACAGTTTTACCTGTGGGTGTTGGAAACCAAGTTGTTAGATTTTGATAGCGAGTTGGCAGGGTGAGCCTGTGAAATAAGAGATAAATAGAAAAGTACAGACATGAGAAACAAAACAGCAAAGATAAAGAAGAGAAAGAACAGCTTTTATATTCTCAAAAGTGCCTTTATGCCTGGAGTCTATTGACTAGATTTGATATATAAATACCCGTTCAGCTCTTAGAGCCATTGAATCTTTGCTTAAGTCTGGTTCATACCTGATACTTTGCATACGCAATGGATACATTCTCATTGAATAAAACAATCAATATATTTTCCAAAGGTTATGGACTACAGAATTGTACAAGGATAGTAGTGTACCTGGAATATGAGAGGGAAGATAGATGTGAAGAACTGGATGTTTTCATTCAAGGTCTCTGTCATCATGTTAATGTGACAGATGGGACAGTAGTCTGATGACTCAGGTGGCTGAGTCTAAGATGGCTTACTGATATGGCTAAAAGTCAATTCTTACTGTTGGGAGAACAAGTGGGATTCATCTTCATTATGTACATAGAATTAATAAGAAGAAAGGCTAAGTTCAATTACAAATATTCTAGGAGACTTAAAGTTATTTTAGCGTCAAGGTCATGCTAAATCACTTTTTCTGAATCTTAGTGGGTAAAATTATATCTTGGGGCCATCCCCAAGAGCAAATAAAATGACTCTGCAGGGGATGGAAGCAAGTCTGCAGTGTTCATGAAGCAGGAGAGACCTGGGGCGGTCCACCTATGGAGACTAGATGACAGGCAATATAAATTAAACTAACAGTTCCAGTGCATCCTTCACATGAGCACTCCCAACAAAATAGAATGTCCCTTATTATTCATCTCCAAGTGTTTACATTTCCAAACAGACAGTGAGTATGTTGAAGGCTCTAATGATACCTATTTCCCCACCCAATGTTAGTGCCAATCTTAGTACTGGTAATACTAACCTCTATTAAGAAGGTAAACATTGAACTACAAGGCAAATGAAAAATTAATTACTCAAGCCAGGCTTATTGGGTTTGAAGACACTCTGAATGTAATGTACAAGTTACAGGGTAACTAAACAGGAAATGGTCAATTGATTATATTTGCAGGGAGAAAATATTTTAGCAAAATATAGTACTGAAAATAAATGTAAAGCTCACATGTAAAAATATATCATTTAACAATTAAGTCAATTTTAACCACTATAACATTTTGTTTAATCTATAAAAATGTTTCTGTAATATTATAAAGAATTGGAAAGACAGCCATAATACAAATTTAAATTAATTTATAAAGACAGAGATCTTAGAAATCTTATAATTAAGTGATAAATATGGGTGTTGGTGATGACTAATAATAATGGTAATTAGCAATATCACAATTATTACTTGGCAAATTTGTCACAGATAAAACATAGCTACTTTATTTATGAGATCAAATTCCAAATATGCAGACTGTATATAATACATTTACATTACTTTTCTGTGACTTCAGATTTTCTTAAAGCCACTATATTTATTTTCTAAAAGATTCTTCAGAAATATTCCATTTACAACACATAGCCCTCAGAAAGATTCTGATAAGTTGAATTAGACAAGTCAAGATTCTGATTGCCTAGGAATACACACTCTTTAAAGAACAAATGGATAAAAATTGCTGGGACAATTTGAGTTTATGTTTTGTCAAGTTTTCAATGTGTGTAAAATTGTTTTAGGCATAAGATGACCTAGAACACAGGTTTATTTCTTGCTGTCCTTTGATCTCTGCTTCAAGAGTCCTGAATTACAATTGGGACACAGTTTTCTAATCTACCCAGATCTTTTGTGTCTTTTTAAGGATGCAAGAGAAAGATTTTGGTGGTTGATATCATTCTGGTTAACACTGCAATTACCATGATGTTATATAAAGAGGACACACTAGAATTTTGTATGTATTTGTGACTTATAATGGAATATCACAATTCTAAAATCCATCAATTTGGGTTTGACCCTAGTTCAGCTATTTAACTCCAAATTGTGTTCCCCTGTGAACTTATCTTTCTGGTATGGAATTTTTTTTTTTTTAATGTTTCGCATAGACTTAAGAAAAAAACACCTTTTTCAAAGACTTATTGTTAGAAAATAGGAACTAATGTGCAAGAGATTTTGTTTAGAGCATATATAGATATTAATGTGAGTGTGGCCAAGACTGAATTTTGCCCACTGATGCAGCCCATAGTCTTCCAAGGACTTTTCAACATTTATTGTTTACATTCAACAACTTCTTTCTACTGAAGCTTACTTCAAATTCAGAGAAAATAAAGTGACCCACTCAAGAGGTCAGAAGTCTTGGTCTTAGGATTTAGATTTGTAATCTGGATGTAAAAGCTGAAACTCTTTTCTGTGTATATGAAATTCTCTCTGGAAATTTCTGGGGAAATTTTTGGAATTTGTGGTTACAATTCTCAGAAAGGTGAAATGGTTAGAATGTCCTAATCTTAAGTTTAGGAATCCATTTCAGTAGAACATTTTTTTCCTTTTATTGAAATGTCTTTATTCAGTCCACATATTTTAAATTATTTACTTTTCAGTGTTTTGAGTTTAGAAGGTTTTTGAAAGTAGAAATATTATTTTACTTAAGTTTGAGTGTTATTTTTAAAAGTAAGCTCATATGTTTCTTTCTTTTATGCTTATTTCTGCCTTGCTCTGTGATGGCTGTGGTTGAGTTGTAGTTTTCTCTCCTTTCACTACAAATAATTTATACTGGCCTAGATAGAAGCTTTATCTGCAGGTAGGCAGACAGGCAGGAAGTAATTAGAGATCTGACTGTATTAAGAACTACTTATATCAAAATGTGATTTACTGTATTTTTCAGATAAAGGCTTCTCTCTGGTCTCTGGTGAGGTTGTAATTACCACATCATCTCCAAACTTCAACAGCTTATATATGGAATTTGCAAGCATGCATGCTGTGCAAGCACAAATTTGATGCCTATGTTTAGACATTTTATGACCATGTTGCAAATTCTAAGGCAGCATTTCTGCAGTGGAAAGTAAAGATTAATATGGAGACATGAAGCAAGAAAAAGCAGATGTGATTTTTACACTAATGTTTTACTTAATCAGCAGAGGAAACAGAAATAACTTCATTCCTATGAAGCAAATTGTAAAAAGAAAAATTAACTTGCATTAATTGATTATTTACTACTACACCATGGCCTAAGAATGGACTATATATCTTCCATGGAGTCTACTACTACGAACTATTATTTATGTACTTGTTTGCTTTGAAGTTTTTCTCGGTAGATAGATGAGATAATGTGCTACCCAGTACCTTAGTGATGAAAATAATAATTAACACTATTCAATGACTCATAGGGGGTCATTTGAGTGCTCAAAGAGTGGCACTGTTTGAAAGGATGAGGAGGTGTGGCCCTGTTGGAGGATGGATGTCAGTGGAGTTGGGCATTGAGGTTTCAAGAGCCCAAGCTAGAATTAGTGCCCCTCCCTCCCTGCTATCTGGGGATCAGGATATAGAACTCTCAGCATCTTCTCTGAAACCATGCCTGCCTGTGTGCTGTCATTCTTCCTGCCATGATTATAATGAATTAAACTTCTTTTTTTATTAGATATTTTCTTAATTTACATGCAAATTTCTCCTTTCACAGTTTCCCCTCCAAAAAACAAGCAAACAAACAAACAAAAACAACAACAAGAAACCCCTGTTGCCTCCCCCCTCCCCATGCCTGCCACCCCATCTCCCACTTATTGGCCCTGGCATTCCCCTACACTGAGGCACAAAGCCTTCACAAGGCCGAGGTCCTCTCCTCCTATTGATGATCGAATTTGCAATCCTCTACTATACACATGCTGCCAAAACAATCAGTCCCACCATGTATAGTCCATGGTTGGTGGTTGGGTCCCTGGGAGCTCTGAGGGGTACTAGTTAGTTCATATTGTTGTTCGTTCTAAGGGGCTACAAATCCTTCAGCTCCATATAGATCCTTTCTCTAACCCCTTCATTGGGGGACGTGTACTCAGTTCAATGGATGGCTATGAGCCTCTACTTCTGTATTAGTCAGGTATTGTCAGAGCCTCTCAGGAGATAGCAATATGCTTGTCCTTCCTTCAGTCTCTGCTCCATAGTTAATCTCTGCAACTCCTTCCATGGGTATTTGGTTCCCCCTTTTAAGAGGAATGAAATGTCCACCTTTTGGTCTTCCTTCTTCTTAAGTTTCTTGTGCTTTGTGGGTTGTTCTTCCCAAACTTCTGGGCTAATAACCACTTATCAGAGAATGCATATCATGTGTGTTCTTTTGTGATTGGGTTACC
>JADRCD010229659.1:0-11413 GCA_019843815.1 Montemys delectorum | reverse complement strand
GTCTTCTTCATGTGAGACTCCTAAAGCTAGAGCAGGGGCTGTCTCAGACTACACTTGCCTGCTTTTGGATCTCTTTCCCCTAACTGGGCTGCCTTGCTAGCTACAATAGAAGAAGGTACACCTAGTCCTACTGCAACTATATATGCCAAAGCAGGTTGATACCCATGGGTGGCCTCCTCTTTTCTTAGAAGAACAGGAAAAGGGGTGGATGGGGAGAGAGGAGGGGAGAGGAAGGGACTGAGAGGAGAGGAGGGAGGGGAAGCTGCAATCAGATGTAAAGTAAATAAATAACTTAATTAATAAAAATATATTATTTAACATAAGAAAATTTAAGTGATCTATAAAAATATTTAAAAATGCATAAAACTGGAAACAATATAACCCTGGAAAAATAATAGTTGAGTGAAACATCAATAAACTAATTTAAGCTGGTATTGAAGAATTAATGACTAAGAAAGGGCTCATTTCTTAAGAAGAATCCTGAGCAGGCAACAGTGCTCAACAACGTGTTATAGCACTATAATACTCATTTTATCTTCATACATATTCCATGAAGTTCATGTACATTACAGAATTAAATATAAAACAAAGGAAGAAAAATTAAATACTAAGGAAAATTAGATATTAAAAACCGAGATAAAGACAATTCACAAATTAAAATGCAACAATGGTAATTAAGTGTGAAAATTATCCAGTTTATTAAAACTATGCCTAATGATGATTAGAAATTAACGTGAGATAGAAGAAAAATTAATTTTAATGACATTAAAATTAATTTCCAAGGATATTGAGAATATCATCCATCAGGCAGTAGCATGCACAATTGATGAGACTGAAAATTATAATAAAATTATGATTAACTTTTGGTAAACCTGTTAGTAATGTTTGGGCAGGGTATGCTAGTTTAGGACACTGATGATAAGGAACTCTTCATTGTGGATGAGCTGGTCTGCCCAGATGCTTCTGTGAAGTTCTGAGCACAGAGACCGTGGGATGTGGCCACATGTGGAAACTGGGTCATTGCAGGTATGACGAATTAAGGCTGAGAAGAGTCTTAATGTTGTTCTTATAAAAGAGATACAGATACACACACACACATCATACACACACACACACACACACACACACACACACACACACACACACAGACCAAGCATTTTGAAAGCAAGTGTAGAGTTATGCTGATCCATTTCAAGCAGCTGCTAGAACCTCTCAGAGGTAGGGGTCCTCTGGTAGCACCTGCAGAGGATGTAGGTCTCTAACAGCATCTTGACTTCAGGTGGCCAGCTTTCAGAGCTCAGAGACAATCACTGTCAGATATGAGACCATTTAATTTGTGGTACTGTGGGATGTTAGACCTTGGTAAGTCATATGTCTTCAAATACTAAAACACAATTTTTATGTAGAGATGAAGTAATCAACTATTACAATAAATAGGGAAAGCACACATGATGAAACATGTATGGTATTGATTGGTTTTACGTTTAATTGTGACTGTGACTGTGCCCTGATATTTTTCCTTCTTGAAGGAAGAAAGTATTTTAGTGGATCCCATAGTTAAGAGACTTTGAATTGTTAAAAAAAAAAACTTTGAATTTCAAAAAGAGATTGGCTATTTTAAAGGGATTGAAAATTTAATATGTAAGAATTTGTAAAGACTATAGGACTTTTAAAGTTATTTAGATCTTTGAGATGAATAAGAAAGTTAGAGTTGAGGCTTAATAGTGATGTGTTTATGTGTCAAGTTGACAAGGGGTCAGTTGTACTGGCTGGTTTTGTGTCAACTTGACATAAGCTGGAGTTATCACAGAGAAAGGAGCCTCCCTAGAGGAAATGCCTCCATGAGATCCAGCTGTAAGGCTTTTTCTCAATCAGTGATCAAGGGTGGGAGGGCCCCTTGTGGGTAGTACAACCCCTGGGTTGGTTGTCCTGGATTCTATAAGAAAGCAAGCTGAGCAAGCTAGAGAAAGCAAGCCAGTAAGCAGCATCCCTCCATGGCCTCTGCATCAGCTCCTGCTTCCTGACCTACCTGAGTTCCAGTCCTGACTTCCTTTGGTGATGAACAGCAATGTGGAAGTGTAAGCTGAAGAAACCCTTTCCTCCCCAACTTGCCTCTTGGTCATGATGTTTTGTGGAAGAATACAAGTCCTGACTAAGACACTTAGAAACAAGGTGTGTGTGTGTGTGTGTGTGTGTGTGTGTGTGTGTGTGTGTGATATATGTATGTATTCAAAAGCATCAAAACCAGATCGGATAAAGAGAAGAGAGAATACTTGAACTTGAAGATAGCTCTTTGGAAACACAAGTAGACAAAATAAAAAGCCAAAGAGAAACACAAAGAACATTGAGACATGATTAAATGAACAAATACCTACTTTTTTTGACTACCTAAAAAGAGAAAAACAAAGATGAGGGACAAAGCTACTTGATATTGTAATTGAACAATAGCAGGTATTTCCTCTGATTTGGGGGGAAGATATGGGACTCATGTACAGAAGTCCTATAGGACCCTATGGATGTTTGGTTAACAAAAATGTCCACCATGGCATCTTACATTCAATCTGTCAGAGGCTGAAGAGAAAGAAAAACTTCTAAACTCTACCCTCCAAGCTCACTTTAAGGGTGTCTGTACTAGAATTCCTTGTGTTCACATTGGAAGAATTGAATGAAAACCCCTGATTCCTGAATCAAATTAACTACAACCTAAGGACACAACATGGAGTAAGGTCATCCTCCAATATGATGAGTGGGAACCAGAGAGGTTATGACCATAGCAGTCTTAAGACTTAAGTCCAGGGATAAATGGTTAAACTAATTCATGAATAAAACAGTACAAGATCAGCACACATAATTCATTAATTTTCTGCATATACATATTTTAACTAGAGATTTGCTGGGAAACCATGAAAGTCATTCCATTTATAGTAGTATAAAAATACATTAAATAATAAATACAACCAATGAAACCTAAAGAATACTCATCAACAAAATAGAAGAAAACATCTAAAAGTGTGAGACTTTTTATGTTCAGGGACTGGAAGAATTAAAATTGAAATGATCATATTATCCACCATATCAATGTAATTTCTATTAAAATATCATCCATAATCTTCATATAACTAGAACAATGAAAAGACACTGAGAACTTGAAATAGTCAAGCCAATTTTGACAAAAAAGATAAAAACAGGAAGCACCAAAGCACTTGATTTCAAAGCACAGGGACCAGACCATGACACTGGCATGAAATAGCACAGGCCAGTGGAATAGACAGAATAGAGAGGTCAGAAACGAATATGTGCTTCTACAGTTGATTGACTTCTAAACAATGTGCCAAGACCATACATTCCTGGTAAACTGACAGCCTCTTCAATAGATGTTGCTGTACAATATAGTTTCTAAGGCTAAATAACACTGAACTTGGCTCCTCTGTCTTTTATATAACACTAAGTAAGACTCATCAGAAACTAAGAAAGAATAAAAATTTGAAACTACTAGAAGACAATACTAGAGATACACTTCATTGCATTTGAACAAGTAAGGATTTTCTGGTAGAACCTCAGAAGTACAGGCAATATAAATTATATATAATAAAAATTATATATATATGTAATTTATATACAAATTACATATATATGTAGTATATATATATAAATGTGTGTGTGTATTAAAGAAAATTAAGTTTCTGTTGATAATTTGATAAACAAATAGAAAACCAAAAGCAAATCAAAGTCATAGTAACTGTGGTAGTTTGAAAATGCTTGGTCCTGGGAGTGGCACTATTAGGAGGTGTGACTGTTTGGTAGTAGGTGTGGCCTCATTGGAAGAAGTGTTTCACTGTGGAGGTGGGCTTTGAGATTCCTAGGCTCAAGCTCCACCCAGTACAGCTGTGGAACAGTCTCTTCCTGACTACATTCTGATAAAGATGTAGAACTCTCAGCTCCTTCAGTACCAAGTCTGCTTGCACTCTGCCATACTTCCCATCAGCATGATAATGGACTGAAACTCTGAAATGCCAAGCCAGCTCTGATTAAATGTTTACCATTATAGTTGTCTTAGTCATAGTGTCTCTTCACAGCAATGAAACACTAATTAAGACAGTAATAAAATACAAATTTTAACTTTTTCTTTAATGTGATGAAAATGTATTTATTAGAATCCTGCAGTATGTCATGTGTGAATTATTACACTTTAAATCATAAACAATACAACTATTCCTGTTATGCTTTCTAAAATGTAGAAATTATATGTGTTCTAAAGCTCTTACTAAAGTAATGAGAAAAAATAATAGACAAAGATGAGGAAAATTACATGGTTTTTCTTACAAACTTGTAAATTTAATAGCGCTACTAAATAATACCAGCTATATGAGAAGTTCAAAATAACTGCTTAGCTATTAAAATGATCAATAATATTAATCACAGTGATTTTGTAAGATCAACATAAAAAGCTCAATATTATGTGTATATTTTAGTTATATTTATCATTAAACTGCTGTTGTGTCGATATGTGTGTTTAGTGTGTGTGTGTGTGTGTGTGTGTGTGTGTATGCGCGTGCGTGTCTGCGCATGCGTGGGATATGCATGTAAGGAGAGGAGTACATGGGAAGCTATAGTTTGACAAAGTGATCTTTTGTCAGTCTCCATCATATATTTGTTTAGAGATTCTCTAATTAATTAACTAATTAATTAATTTACACTCCTTATTCTATTCACTCCCCCATCCACCCTCTGACTGTTTCGCATTCCATACCTCCTCCCCACCCCACTGTTTCCACATGGATGTCCCAACTCCCTCTATATCTATGAGTGTTTTGTTTGCATACATGCAAGTGCACCATATTTGTGCAGTACCTACAGAGGCAAGAAGAGGGTAGTAGATCCCCTGAAACTGGAGTTTCACATAGTTATGAGTTGCCATGTGGGTGCTGGGAAATGAGCCTGGATCTTCTGAAGGTCAACCAGCGTTTTGAACCTCCAAGCCATGTCTGTAGTCCTGATCCACTTTATTTTTTTGAGACTGGGTATTTCACTGAACCTCAAGCTCATCAATTTGGTTAGACTGGGTGGCCAGTGAACTCCATAAATTCTCCTGCCTCTGCTCTCACTCTAGGATTATAGTTAGCATCATCACTCTGAGGTTCTATGTGGGTGCTAGGGATCCAAATTTAGGTGCCCCTGTGTGGGTGGCAAACCTTTTTCCACTGAGCTACCTTCCCACTCTATTGTTAAATTGTTAATCATTAGATTAGGAAAAACAACAGGAAAAAATCTATTCAGAAAAAAATACAGCTAGTAATATTATACTTATAATAAAAATCTACCAAAATAAGTGGAAGATATTTCTCAGTTAAAATATAAAGTTTTTTTTGATAGCACTAAAGTAATATATGCATGTGTTGACAATATTATCTTATAGGTAAGGAGTGTCTCTTAAACTTAGTATTTGAAAGAAGAGAGTAGTAATCCATAGTATATTTCCAGACTTTCATAGAGATACTTGACATTACAAGAAGAAAAAAAAAAAAAGAAGACTTCTGCTTCTAACAAATACTGGGGGATTAAAAAGTCAGAATAACTGAAGCAGTAGAGTATCATCACTGAGAAGTTTGAGAATAAACAGAATTGAACTAAGCCCGCACCTGAGCCTCCTACACACTGCTCCTCACAGAGTTAGCAGCACATAATCACAGAGAATACACATGTTGTAAGGTTGGTGTGACTGACTCTTCACATGCAAAGGATTAAAAATTACATTTTATTCTCAAAACATGCCCATGAAAATGTTTGTATTGTATCAATTAAAAAGTGTGTATGTGTGTGTGTAGGTGTAGAGCCCAGAGGTGGAAATCAAGGGTCTTCCACTCTTACTCTCAACCATATTGTTTAAGACTGGGTCTCTCACTGAGCCCAATGCTTACTGTAAGGTAGGTTTGCAGACCAGAGAGCACCAGGGATGCTCCCGTTTCTGCCTCTCCAGTCTTGGGGTTATGCATGCATGCCAACAAGCCTGGCATTTTCTGTGTGCTCTGCAAATCTGGTCATAGATCCTCATTAATTCAGAGCAAGCACTTTATCCACTAGCCATCTCCCCAGCTACAAAACTTTTAAAATTTATTAAAAATAGATTATATAAATGTATATATGTATATATACATATATACATATATATGTATATATACATATATACATATATATGTATATATATATATGAAATAATGACTGAAGAAACTCAGATAAAACAGGAAAAGAGGAAAAGTGAAGTGGAAAGAATGAAAAACTTACTATGTTAAACTGAAATATTTGTATAATTAAAAATAAAAGAGCAGAACAAGGCACAGCACTTGTAACAAACAAAGGGGTGAGACTGCTAATAAGGATCTTAGAGCAAAGCAGAAGACCAGAGAGGGGTTTCAGAACCATCTCCTGAGGGGGAATCTCCAAGAACAGGAAAGGTGGGGAAAGACACAAACTCTTCAGCTCTGAGGAGGTTTCGAGTCAACATAACACACATTTTCTCTCAATCTCCAAAACAAAAACAATTCAATAACCTAGACTACCGTGCTGTCATGGGTGGGCACCTCCATGAAGTGCTGTGAGCAGCACAAAGCCATACAAAACTCTGGAGGATAGAACAGCAATGTTTGGCAAGATTGAGGATCACTGCTATCCTTTAGACCAACAGTTCAGCCTTCAGCTATGTACCACAAAGAAACTCACATACACACCTGTCAGGTTGCATATAGAATGATGCTCTTGGGGCCTGGAGGACCAGAATGTGCTTCCAAGTTGCTTATAACTACCTGTAATTTCTGCTCCAGGAGATTCTATGCTTGATTCTGGCTTCCCCAGGCACTCTTGTACACACACACGCGCACACACACACACACACACACACACACACACACACACACACACACGTGTATGTGCGTATACATTATGAAAATTTAAAAATAAATCTTCAGAAAGATATTTATTACATAACTTGTGACTGTAAAATACATAGTATGTCACTAATGTCTTTTACTGCAGCATGGATAAGTCTGACCGATAGACATAAGTGTCAGTATCTACCAAAACTGCAGCAGTAGATGGAAAAAAACTTACAGAATTTCAAATACAATATTACTTGGATTAAAATGTTAGGATCAGTATCCCATAACATTCATGGACAGTAAAATGATGACACCAGATCCAGAGTGATACACATATAACTTCTGCTAGAGATTGCCCCAGGAAATGAAGGGACTGGGTCTGGTGAGCCAAATCCTCAGATTGCTGCTTTATGTGAAGTGGTTTTTTTTTTCCTAATTAGACCTATTTATGAAGAGAAGATATATCTGCTCCAGCATCCCACTTTGGTGCTCACTGTCTACCCTCAGCACTGGAATGATTAGGGAAGGGAGGAATGAAGCAGGTGACCTCTTTATTTTCAGTGTTTGCATATCATTGTGTTGGGATGAGCTGCCCGTAGTGTGGTGAGGGGATTCTGGGAGGCAGGGCTGCACAGTGGAGTAAGCAGGTAAGGAGGGATTCTTGCTGAGCAGATGCTCAGGGACCTTCTAGATGATACTTCTTGCCTTACCAGAGGTAACTTTTATAAGAATCAAGCTCTTTTAGGAATCAAAATATACATACATACACACATACATACATACATACATACATACATACATACATGTACACACTTACATACATGCATGCATGCACACATACACATGATTTCTATAAATTACTTTCAAAACTATACATGCTTTGAGACTAGGACTAGAATAAATCACAACTTGCCTGTGAATGCTTTCTGGAGGTTTTCCCTGAAGGTAAGAACTTCTTTTTTTTTTTTTTAGTTGAATAAATGCTGATATTTTATTATTGGATGTTAAGAGTAATATTTCCCAGGATTTGAATGATTTCAAACTCTTGCTCCAACCTCCTGTTCCTTGATCAATTCTCTCGTGGGCAATGCTTGAAATTTTTGTGTGGGTTTGACTTTGGAGCATAGGTGGGTTAGGAATTCTAATACCCACTTTTCCCATAACCATAGACACCTAGTTTAAGTTGTCTTTTGCAGTTGCAACTTATCCTTTCACTCGAATTTTTTCCTAAAAAGACTGCTAAAACATAGACACTCACCATTGCTTATCCATGCAGTAAGCACAGAATCGGACACATAGCAGACTCAATGCACAAATCTACATTTGCATGCTTCCTTTGTTCACTAACCCAACATTTGGAGTCTCCATTTGTGATCATCACAATTGCTTGCATACTTTTGTAACTATTTCTTCACACTTGGATTCCACACACTGCTGAGTTCGGGTTGATGTGTCAAATCGAGAATCTCAGGGTTTTTCTTTTAATGTGGACATTTGAGGAAGAGAAAGCCAAATTTGGGTATGTTACCGCCCACTTGCCCTGCTCATAGCCAGGACTAGTCCTGAGCAGAGAGATTCAGTCTCTGGAGGAAGCAACCTGTGGATCACTGAGTCTTTCTCCCTCCCCTGATCATGATAGAAAGAACTTGAAGGTAGATTTCTCCTTATAGGCTCTTCTCCATTCCTGGGGCCCTGTGTTTAGAGCAATGATTTCTACCAGAGTGGCTTCAGTGGGAGGAAACAACAATGTGACAATGGCAGCCCTCTGTATCCTGTATCCTGTAGCCTGTTACTGTATCCTGGCTGCAACCTCTGGATCAAAAGGCCTGTCACAACCTCTGTAACTCAAAGATTAAAAAAAAAACATATTAAAAAAAATGAAGGCAGTGTCAGTGTGGTGTGTGTATGTGCCATGCTGGTGCCTGCAGAGCACAGAAGAGGATGTTGGGTCCCCTGGAGCTGGAGTTATAGGTGGTTATGAACTGACTGTTGTGAATATCTAGGACCACTGCAGCAGCAGCAGCATGTGTTCTTAACCACTGAGCCTGCAAAGATTTTTTTAAAATGCTGCCTCTGAACAGCTGGGATTTTTGCTTTCACATCTATGGAAGAGCAGTATCTCCTTTCATAATTCACCATTCCCAGCAGAGTACAATACTCCTTTCTTCCCCTAAAAGGTGTCCTCCCAACGAATTTTCCACTTGCCCACATCTTATCTTGTGATGACAGAGGCCTCTCTCATAGATGACCCATGAGTTATGAAAATGTATTGAGCCAAATAACATGGAAACATTTAGCAACCACTCGCTAGAATCATGTTAGTTCAGAACAGGACATCACTGAGAGATTGTATTGCCCAGGGGTTTTTCCAGCTGTACAGAGGAGGCACCAGAGGGTAAGGCATGGCTGGTTGTCAGGGTATTGCCTCTTCCATGTCTTTCTGTGTTTCCATATAAGACTTTGCTGACAAAGATAGTACAACTCTTTAAAAAGGAGAATATAACCATTGAGTTTAGATAGTAAACTAAGGTGAAGTTGGTCATTTGAATGGAAAGACCTCATGGTTCCTCTCATTTAACTCATTCAGTGTTTATGGAATTTCCAGGACTATAGGAAGCTGTAATAAAAGATCTGTTGGGGTTAATAATTTCTGTCATCCACCTCTTTCAATCATATGAACAGGATGATGTGACTTTCAGTATTGAAACAGAAATGAGGCAATATGTTTACTTTGTCAACAGAGCAGATCTGGTGTCAATTCAGAGGAAGGAGAGGAGAATTTGCTTTTTCAAAAGTGTTAGAATTGCACCCTGTGGTGGTTAGAAGAACAAAACTCTCACCATGAATGGTCAGGGATAACACTCAGGCTGTTTGACCTTAGCTGCCACCTTCCAAATGGGTAGTACTCATTGGAGAAATGAATTATGTGTATGAGCCTCTGGAAAGCCATCATTTAAATATCAACACTTGGAGGAGGAAGGACCAAGATCCACATCCATTCTGCTTTGGTCAGCTTGTTGACCTTTTATGGAGTGAGTGTAGTGTGTGTGTGTGTGTGTGTGTGTGTGTGTGCACATGTGTACGTGCACATGTGTCCAACGCATAGGCAGTGGGAACACTAAGGGAAGAATTTTATTGGACCCCCTTAGCTGGTGAGGAAGAAAATTCAGACAACTTTTATTCCTCTTGCTTGTTCTGGCTTGATGATCTGGAAAACTAATAACCATTAATTGTTATAAAAGGCACCACAGCTAGAGCAATAACGCCCACAGAGCATAAGATACATTTTTCTTATGGAGCGGAAACCTCTTTTTAATCAATTTGAAAGCAACTACCATAAAAAGCATTGTTTTTCCCCTATAATATTTTCATGATAAGTCTTCTAGACACGTACAGAAATCTCACTTCCAGGTTTATGCACTGAAGAGAGAGCTTGATTTTATTTTCATATCTCTTTCTACTCCAGGAATTCCATCACAGTATTTTTCTTGGTTCTTCTTGGGGTGTCATATTTGAAAAGGTCTGTCTTCCAAAGTATTCCTTAGGCAAGACAAGGAATTGTCTCTTCTACATACCTATAACCCTACCTGAGGTGGCATTTTGTTTTCTAAAATATTGTAAAATATATTTATTCATTTGGTGAGGAGCTTGGCACATACAGGCCATAGCACAAACACACAAGCCAGAGGACAACTTGGAGTCCATTTTCTTCATTCACTATGATGGTTCTGGGGATAAGACTTGGAGCATCAGTCTTGGCAGCAGGATGGCAGCTCAGAGGATGGCATTTGAATCTTCCTCATTTAGAGTAAGTGTGTGGCAGGGGATGATGGGTTTTGAAAGTCTATTGTAGGGGGTGAGAGAGCCGTACGCATTCAACCCATTCCACAACTCATCCTGCTGTGAGGAGTCCAGCCTTATTCTTAGTGATTTCCACTATTACAAACAGCACATTACATGTAGTTTATGAGGGGCACATTTTTCTGGATGAAGGAAGTATTTAAATACAGTTTAAGGGTCTAGGAAGATGACTTAGACACCCCCAAAATAGGACCAGAGTCTAAATCACCACGACTGCCCAAATGTTGGAGAGGCAGAGACAGGAGGATCTCTGCAATTCTCTGGACAGCCAGTCCAGATGAACTGGTGAATGTCAGGTTAATTGAGAGACCCTGTCTCAAAACGGAAGATGGAGAACAATTGATGAAGATACCCAATGTCACCTTCTAATCCCCATATCCATGTACACAACATGTGTCTGTATACTCACATATGATTATGAACCTACACTTCTATGAATATGCATATGTACATACAACACATACAAATATGTGGGTGGTGTGTGTGTCTCAGTGGTGTGTGTGTGTGTGTGTGTGTGTGTGTGTGTGTGTATGCATATGTGTGATTTGTAAAAAGTTCAGCTATGGTTACAGAGCAGTTGCAGTGCATGTTTTACTTTTAGTTTTATAAAAGATGAACTTGGGACTGGGACAACTACAGATAAAACCATCTGTGATTCTAAGGAAGAAATGTGTCTATGC